>BEXV01000276.1:88586-100018 GCA_003118195.1 Hemicentrotus pulcherrimus | reverse complement strand
TAAAATCATTGACCAATTTTCATCGTCGCGCAATGCACGTAGACTGCATAGGAATGTGTGCAATCTCAATGGGAAGGATTTTAGCACACAACATTAGGTGCGCGATCAGACACCCTACTAAGAGTAAGAACTAAGAACAGTTCCTCCTATGATTTAGGCACTAGTAGGGTGTCTGATCGCGCACCCGATGGGTGCTAAAATTCTTCCCATTGAGTTTGCACGCATCCCTATGCAGTCTACATGCATTGTGATCCTGAAGGTGATACTCAATAAATGAGGTGTCATATGAAAGAGCAGGTGAATTCCAATATTTCCAAAGGGGCGTCATTTCGGAATTCTAAAAATATCTTGGTCAAAACAGCTATTTAAACATTGTATCCTGGCCAACTCTGAGATTTGCCACTTTTGAGATATGACGCCCCAATGGATAAGTAGTCCCAGTCCTAATGAACATATCCATGAGCTTATTTTTTCGCTAGCCCCCAGGGATCACACCAGATTGCAGTTTGAAAATACCCTTCCCCTAATTTTTCGGATCGGCTAATTAAGGAGGCGTGCGCTCCTTAATCTTTTTGTCCGATTGGAGGTGAAATTTGATGTTGTTGTGGGAGTATGATAGCCGTGGTCTGTCTCCTATCGCAGACATTTTGATTGTACCACCGCAGAGCTAGTTGCATAGGGTGGCCACTTACCGATGTTGTAATTGAATGTGCAGGGGGTGTCAAACATGCAGGTTTGTGTATAACCGTATGTGAACTGAGGTGTGTACCCGCTAGTTTCTAGTAGTACGTACCCCCGTTCCTCCCGTTATGCATTCTAGTGGGGATGATCCATTCGAGGAAAAGGTGAAATTTTTTAAAACTTGACAAATTTACCTTAACAACAGATAAACCTGAGAATTTGGGTAACCCGTAGTAATTTGGTACATGCTTTGATTTAACCCTGTAAGTTGGGGCTTTGATCGGATCGGAAGATCGGAGCGACATACTCGCACCTGTGATCGGTATCGGCAAAAATGTTTAAAAATGGCCGCACACTGGGGAACTCTGAAGCATTTCAAAGGTAGACAATGCTGACCACGCTGTTGGTCAGTTACATTATTTGTGCCTTCTACATGTATTCAATAAGTAAAAGGGAATTTTGAAAAATTGTTTCAGATACCCTGTTATTGTTCTCGAATCAAGGTTTGTATGGAGACGTATCCTAGGCATCATTCATAAACAAAATTTTGCCAACATCCCATTGAAAATGCATGTTGATTTTATTACAAAATGCATGCATTTCAGTGGGTTATCAGCGAGCTTGTACTTTATGCTTCCATGAAACAATGCAATGACCTTATATGGAGTTTCCTGTTTTATCACTCACAATTGTTTTTATATGTTTTTGTGTATTTTCTTTCCCCTAATCTGACAGTGACTTACAGTGAATGGAGCTACATGTGAACAAGAATTAAATATGACAGACAAATCTACTACCAGAAAGCGCAGATCAGCAGAGGCGGCATTGGATAAGGATGACGAACTCCTACAGGAAGAAAGCCCAACCAAAAAGGTAACTCAAACAGTTTGGCTCACTTTCTATGGATAAACTAGCTATTCGGGAGATCAGAGATCAGCTTTCCAAGTACCCGAAGCCCACACACCATATTGCTGTGATGTAGTTTAATGTATCAGTTGGTGGACCCCAATGGCTAAAGTAGCCTGCCTCTACAACTTAGCTTCAATCGAAGTCTGTAAATAATCAGTACCTGGGCAGTAGATGGTGTAAGGTACAAGAAAAGTTTTAAAGGAACAACAACAAAAAAGGCCCTGTGAGGTTTCTATGTGGTATGCTATCTAGAATGAGTTCTTGACAATCATGACATTTTCTCTTCAGAAATGGAAAACCTTTCATGGAATAATCGTAGAAATGGTATTGAATATTGCAATAAGTATTTTATCTCTGTTGATATGATGTTTTCAAGAATCGCTGTTCATGAATGCCATTGGCGTTGGTGACAATAACCATAACTGATCAACAGGCAGACATTGTTTGTAAACATATCAACTGTTCAAGTGTTAAAATGTTCATACAAGTAAGACTTTAAAACTCTAGAAAAAAATCCCTTTTCACCCTTCTGTTCTCAATAAGGGAGCCATTGCAGTTTCTCCCTCCCCTTGAATCCAACTATGCACATAGTTTAGGCCATGGAACAGATTTACATGAACGTTAATGTTTCCCCATTGCATGCTTTCAGATCAAAGACATCGTAGAAGACGAAGAGGAACTGGACGAAGATGCTCTCCTGGGAGACAGCGACGGGGAGGAGAACCTGAATGATACAGGATTGACAGATGAACAGAGTTACAACCTTGAAGAAGAAGAAGTTGGACTCGAGGAGGAGGAGTATGGAGAGGAGGGGACGGGCTTACTGGATGAACACACCGGTGTAGAGTTTGAAGAAGGGGGAGAGGAATACACCGAGGACTATGCAGGAGGTGAAACGTTCGGGGAAGGAGAAGTGGAAGAGTATGCAGAAGAGGAAGAATACATTGAAGGAGGGGAGGGCGAAGAGTACGCAGAAGGAGTGGAGGAGTATGTGGAAGGGGGAGAGGAAGAAGGATGGAACGAAGAAGAAGGGGCAGAGGAGGACTGGCAAGAGGGAGAAGGTGGAGGAGAGACCTGGCATGAAGAGGAAGACACACTTGAAGGGTAAGTTTCCAATGCTGGATCATGACCCTGAGTAGCATCTAAAAATATTCATAAGTATTATGAACATCTCATTTAAGTATGGTTGTTATTAAAACATTAACACATGTTCTGATGGAATATCAGCAATTTAGACTTTTGAGACATGGCCCGTGTAACTGACCAAATGTTTCAATCAAACTTTCCTGCGAGAGTCGGTCATCATTAAGTTTTTCGACTCCTTAAAATGGTTCTTTGGCTGCTCAAACAGTGTGAACTGGTTTTGTGGCCTTGTCAGAAACGGCACATTTATCAGTCCAAATACATTTCTTAACCATCAAGTAAGAAAGACGAATGCACTTTGGATTCAAAGTATGCATTAAAACATTTATGATACCCTTGTGGGTACACCTTTGTCAGGAAGGATCTCCCATATTTCTCTTTCTGCTGTTCCCCACACGTGGTATTACATTGTAGTAATGCATGTGTACATTTACATTGATGGAAGAGAACCCTTGGTATGAGTTAGGGGTTTTCTGAATATTTAAAAAATAGTTTTCAAGGTTAAAATATCTAATTCAGATCTTGTTTCTCATTACAACCCTGAATATTCTCGTAGGTTCAATGAACAGGTTGATGCATCAGAGGGCCTGGAGCTCTTCGATGACACAGGTGATGTCCTCGACATTGATGTGCCAGATGACAGCCTTGTCGATGATCTGAACATGACTAGCGAGAACCAATCCTTTGTGTCGCAGCCCAGCATGACAGGCCCTATCTCCTCAACCCCCCTCACGACACCGAAGAGTGAAAAGCCAAAGCCTAGCCCTCCAAGAGAAGAGGAGACATCGTTAGTGGGTGCAGTGGATACGACTGGTCTGGACGAGGATGAAGAAGAAGATACAGAGAATGATCTAGAGGTATTATTTGGAGACCACTGCCTTGTCTTTTTAAACAGTTGGGATATAATCGCAATACAACATGAGTTTGATATTAATCGCAACTCTCTACTGAAGAGATAGGCACTTGTAACTTTGCATATGATTGGAGGACTTTGTCCCCATTAAATTTCACTTTAGATTGAGAAGAATCTCCAAAAACTCCAATGACAAAAAATACAAATATACTGGGTTGTACAATTGCGTCATAATGCACTCTGTGATTGATATCCTGTGTGTTTTCGTATCTTCAGCAGACCAAAGGCAACACACAGGATACAGGAGAAACCAGTGAGAGTGAGGAGGAGAAAGAAGATGAGGATGGGAGAGGCGGCAGGTTCCGTTCAGAGAGGCAGACGGTCACGGTTTCTCTCAAGAGCTCAAGAACAAGAGACATTCCTGATACATTGGGTGAGTTGCAACCATTGCTAACAAGAACACCGAGGTATTACCCCCGAGCCTAACGGCCAGACAGACTCTATACCAATTCCAAACTGACCGATGTATGGTCGTTCCAAGAAATATAATATTAGGGACTTTTCGGTTTGCATGTCGACTTAGTGGACTGCTACGTGTGACGTCCTTTTAAGGCACTTCCAGTTCCTTAAAAGGATGTCACACGTCCTTAAAAGGACGTCACACGTAGCAGTCCACTAATCAAAAAGTCCCTATTGTTCTGTCGATTGCGGCGTTATATCTATCACGTTCGTGTGACTTGGGTATAGGTTGCAAAACAAAGATGAAATGATCAGATTTAGATCTTGAACGACCCGACACAGTTTAAAAGTTTAACCCGGACACAAGATTTTTACTACCGCTTTTCCTATCATAAACCTGACTCACAATGTTGACCCTAACCCTGTCTTTTCGTCAAGTTGAAGCCTGGAGCAACTTTGGAAAAAGTCCAGAGGTCAAAGGGCAAGTGCCATTTTGATGAAGAAATAGATGGTAATGAATGTAATTGTTACACATTGCCACAGAATATTATGTAGGACTATGTTGAGAATGTGGGATTGAAGGGTCACAAGGTCAGAGCTCGAAGGTTGTAAACTGATAACTTACTTAACAATTCAATGACTGTATATTCTGAAGCCTGAAAACTTATTTGTGTGGTCCTTCCCCGTTTAATTTTACAGAAATATCCGAAGAGGCTAAGAAACAAATTGAAGAGTTTGAGAGAAAGACCAAGGAAGACAAGCAAAATAAGAGATATGGAAGGAACTTTCGAGGGTGGGGTGGTAGGGGCAGAGGGAGGGGAGGTTTCCAAGGCCCACCTGGTCCAAGGGGATTTCCTCAACATATGGGTCGCCCTCTACACATGCAACCCCCTCATCCAAACTTCATGGGCCCACACAGGGGTGGGCCTTTCATGGGGGACCCTCGGATGAGGCCCCCATTTGGTCCTAGGCAAGGGATCTTGGGGCCTAGACCCAATTGGGATTTTAGGCCACCTCACCATATGGACAACAACATGAGGCAAATGCCGCCACACCAGCAACATCAGTCGCAAATGCACCAGATACCGCCTGCTCCAGAGCCTCTGTTTCATGATGGACCACCACACCAACAACAACATAGAGGTCAGTCACCTGTGCCTTCACAACAACCACAAGCACAACCTCAACCACTGCAACAACCTTCGCAGCCACAACAGCAGCAAAGAACATTTCAGCAGCCGATACCACAGTCCCAGCCACCTCCCTCAAGTCAAGTGCAGACAGCAACAACAATGCCAAAGAAGATCCACATTAACCCACACTTCAAACCCAAAGTCCAGCCACAAACTTGTAAGCAACCAATGCTTTTTCAGTGCCTTATTGCATTAACAATGCTTTGAATAACAAATTTGTTCACAGCTAATTTTCAGCAGCTCACATCACGTTGATTCTTCTTTTTAATCCTAAAATATTAGTGACATGTCTTTTATTGTACTCATCTCGGCATAATTTCATGAAACCATCTGAGTAAAAGTTAACCAACATCCCATTCAAATGCTTGTTATGTTTAATACACACATTTCATTGAACTTCTACTTATTACAATTTTGTGAAACTCTGCCCTGATGTCCTGCTGCTAGTCAGATTAAATGTTTGTAGAGTTCAATGATTTGATAATCCAATAATTGAGAAATCATTTTGTTTATTTGAGATAGATGGCTGCAATACACCAGTTTACGGTTACAACAGTGCGCATTCGCTGACATGGGTGCCATTTTAATTTACGAGTAAACAAATCATAAACGTCTAGAGGTCAGTGGTTTACGCGTAATTAAGATAGTGCCCATGCAAATATGTGAGCTCGCACAGCTCAGGCTGTAATGCTACAATACATGCGCATCTGAAAACATTGATGACATCACTGCATGCGCTGTGCCCTTACATCGTATTTGCATGGATGCTTTCTTAATTACGCGTGTACCACTGACCTCTAGAGGTCAATGGTTTGTTTACTCGTAAATTAAAATGTATTCATTTTGGAAATTACTCATCCCGTTTAATGTATTCCTGTCTTTAGCTACAGCTACAGTGCCACCGCCACAAGTTACATCCCATCAAGGACCACCACAACAGCAGCAGCAGTCTTATCAGGTATGAAAAGATTCTCTGTAGCAAGATAGGAAACATTACTAGCAAGAACTAAAATAAACATGACAGACATGAAAACTGGGCAGGCAAAAAACAAAGCAGGTTATTGCAATGATAATGATAATATTATTGGATATTTTTAGAGATTTTTAGAGCACACATATCCACCATGCAAGTTGCTCAAGGCGCTCCCATATTACTACGGCTCTGCTATGCTACTATCCTCGGTGCTTGCAGCACTCAAGGAATTTCTTTCTACTGGTAACCATTTAATACCTGACTGGGTGGAGAGGAGAGGATAGAGGATGCTGTTGTTGATAAGATGACCTAGGAATTGCCGTGTGACACTATTATGATGGTTCAATCCAACCCTAATCGACCAGTTGAGAAATCATACTTTTAAATTGATGGCATTGTTGGGCAGTGAATGGCATTTTTGCCAGTCCAAACAACCATGTGCTGTATGAAAAACGACTAAAGTCAATCAAGCCAAGTTTCTCTCATACTTTATGGCATCGGCTACTGATTAGCTTTAACAATTATTTCAATTTGCAAAGAATGATTGAGGTAGTGCTGTAGCCGAACTGCCGAACCGAACGGAAGTTCGCCGAACATGGCACTTCCGAACCGAACCGAACCGAACCGAACGCAAAGGCCTGGTTCGGATGTTCGGCAGAAAAAATAAAACGTTTTTGCAAGCTAATAAACTTGTCATTGACTGCTCATTTTATGTTAACTTTTTTCCCATTTTGTGATTTAAGCCTATGTAGTGGTGGGCGCGACTTCACTGGCGCCATTTAAACTCCCAAATCCTGACCACGCTACGTCGCGATCGCAAGCTATAAACCAGAATACATGTGCATAATCAAAACAAGTTCAGCTCAAACCCATCTAACAAAACAAATCATCAATATTTTAATCGTAACAATATCGGACAAATTTTACAATATAAATAATGAAATAAATATATATCATACTATGGTATTTATTTATTCAGGAAAAATGGGAATTTTAAATTTTTACTATTGAAAATAAAAACTTATAAAAAAAACAGTTATTGACGAGCCTGAATAGCTATTCAAGATGGCAACTCTCATGACTCTCATATTAGACAACAACCGTCTCGGAAAATCTTGAAAAAATATCATTTATTGACAAATTGAAAACATGATTCTTTTAAAATTGAAAATAAAACACGATTCAAGACGGAAATACGAATGTAAGTAGTACTTTTCTTATTAAAAAATTACGTTTAGAGCAGTTTTTTAATGCGAAATTCGTGCTGGTCGGAAGCACTGTATTTCAGCAGGAGTGGGCAGAAGTCCTTCGTGCTGGTCGGGCCCGGCAGGCTGGCCCGCCCAGTGCCGACCGCCGTGGCTATAACGATGCTTGCTATTATATTACCGAACCCCGAACCGAACCAAGTTCGGGTGAAATATTGCCGAACTCTGCCGAACCGAATCGAACACGAACATAGCGTCTGACTTACAGCACTAGATTGAGGTATCCTTATCCCTTGTCTTTCATTTCAATTTCAATTTCAATTTATTGTCCAATATTGGAAATCTGTTTTGCTCACATTTTACAAACATATGGTACAAAAAATAAAAATAACTTTACATACATAATCTTTATCATATACTTTGTGCCATGACATAAAAATCTTTCAGAATACTTTATACAGTAGTTTTCTTACGTTATTATAAACAAAATAAATAATTATTTTAAGTGTTCGAGTGAGCGGGATGGTTTGGAAAGGTTACAACATAGAATTACAGAAATAAAGAAGAACTCAAAATTTAGGTAGCATTTTGATTGTATTTGCGGATAAAGAAAGGAATGAAGGAATTTAGTAAACAGTTCATTGTTCTTTGTGCATGATTGATATTGTAGCAACAGCAGCAGCAGCAGACGTCCCAATCGTGGTCCAGCACCCCGCCCCAGCAACAGCATCCAGTCGCTGTCAGCAGTGGGCCCCCTCATTCAGCATCCCCAGGGTGGGGTCATCAACAACCTCGTCAAGAATCATCTTGGTCAAACCAGCCTCAACAACAACATCAACAAGGTACAAGAAGAAATTAATAATGATAAATAATATTCTGTTCCTTCATAGGGCGATTCCTCGAAAGAAATTATTGTTAGAATGTTATTAATGACTTGGTGTTGTCTGTGCCAGGGAGGGGAAAAGCAATGTCCATATGATGCTATAACAATGATAATGATGATAATAGTAATGATAATGAAAATAATTGATTATAATAATAATAATGATGATAATAATTATTATAATGATTATAGTTATAATAGTGGTAGTAATGATAATAATAACAATGATAATAATGATGATGGGGGTAAGAAGGAGAGAAGGAAGAAAGGGATGGGGGGGCGTGGTGGATGGTGTTATGATATGGTGTGTATATATTTTACAAATCACAATATAACAACCACCTGTCTGTAACGACCACTTAAACTCCCTGTGAGATTTCATGTAGTTAAGGACCTGTACACAACGACCACCTGCCTAACGCGACCAGCGCCCACTCATTTTGCTTCCACTGGCCACCTCAAAAATGCCCACACGACCGCCAGTGCCAGCCATGTAGCGACCAGCAACGGCATCCAATTATTCAAAATCTAAATGGTCGCTAACGCCTACCGAAAGACAAGACCTCCAAAAGAAAAAAAGGAATGCTCAAGAAAGTGGCAAGACCAGAGCTGCCAACCATTCCGTTTTTGCTGGAATTACTTCGTTTTTTCCTCCCAATTACGGTATTACGTTTTTTCTTCATATACCGGTAATACGTTTTTTAATTTTTTTTAAAAATTAAAAAAAAAAAAAAAAAAATTTACATACAGGGCATCAAACAACTGCCCTTAAATGTTGAATTGATCACAAATTCAATAGAAAACTAAGTTTAAATCAGACTTGAAGAGAAAAATAATCTCAAAAAGAATGAAATGCCGATAATACCAAAATAAAATCAACAAAAATACCTGCTTGTATGGAAAAAACAGCATGAGGAATGGACATTTCTGCAATGGAAATGTGTCGTGCGTGGTTGTAAGTTGCAATTTAATGAATTCCTTTTTTTTTAAACTTGAAATTCCTTTTTTTAAACTTGAAATTCCTTTTTTTTTGTCATCATGATTCCTTTTTTGGGGGGCGCACAAGGTTGGCAGCTCTGCAAGACAGTAAATATCCTCTAATCCTAATCAATGGTGGTTATCGCTTCAAACCTGTTGGATGTGATGTATCTCAAGAATCGCTGTTCATGATTCACTTTAATAGTGATGATGAACTTAGCATTAACTGATCAACGGGAATAAAGCAACTCCACAGTTATTTGAAATATACTTGTAATTGTCTCGCAATATTTCAAAGGAAGTGCAAAACATATTACCTTTGTGTGAAATCAAACCTCCTCAGGAGAGGACTAAATTATTTTCCAAGTCATCCCTAACTTAATTTTTTCAAAGTGTGTGCAAAAAATTTCAACAATACTTTTTGTTGGCTCCTAGGATCCCTGCCATTTTTAAAAAGCTTTTAAAGAGACAAGCCTATTTAGGATTTTTTTAAGAAGCACAAAAGTATGAAATGAAAAGTAATCTTTGGGTAACCAATTATTCTCTCTTGATCACATAGGACCGGTGTACACAAGTTCTAATCAGCCCATCGGTCAGAGCCCTGGTGGCCCCCAGCCCTATGGGGGAGGTGCCCCTGTACCCCACCAGCAGCGGCAAGGGGGTCCTCCTCCTCAACACCAACAGGTAAACCTTTCATATCATCTTGTATTAGTGATAGTAGTATTGTTTGTGGTTGTTGTGGTAATAGTAGTTGTGTAGTAGTAGTGTAGTAGTAAAAGTAGAAGTACATTGTAGTAGTAGTAGTAGTAGTAGTAGTAGTAGTAGTAGTAGTAGTAGTAGTAGTAGAAGTAGTAGTATATTGTAGTAGTAATAGTAGTTGTGTAGTAGTAGTAGTATTAGAAGTAGTAGCAGCAGCAGCAGTAGTGAAAGTAGTAGTCATAGTAGTAGTAGAACCTGTACCCCACCATCTGCGGCAGGTCCTCCTTCACACTCCCCTCTTCATCAACAGGTAAGGCCCTGTTCCCTTTTAGACGATATCTTTAGCTTTAACCGTTTTTAGCTCATGGCAAGGAATAAATCTGCTTCTTCAAAAATTCCTTCAAAGAAGAAAGTACAAGATCAATATTTGTAACTTGCCAAATATAATATCAGCAAATAAGTAAACAAATTACTTAACTGAACTATAAAAAATCTGCTCTTCAGAGTACGGACATCATTTTGAAGGTGATAAGATATCAGAGGCAAATAGCAAAGGCAAGACCTCCTAAAGTCCATAAAAGAAAATATAGCAAAAGAAAAAAGAGAAAGCTCTAGATAGTGGCAAGGCAGTAAATATCCTCTGTGGTGGTTATTGCTTCAAACCTGTTGATATGATGGATTTCAAGAATCGCTGTTCATGATTCACTTAGTGATGATGAACTTATCATTAACTGATCAACAGGTATAAAGCGAACTCCACAGATATTTGAATTACAATACTTAATAGGTGTCTTACAATATTACAAAGAAATTACAAATCTCTGCAGGCAATCAGAGATATCCTTGAAGAAAATTACTTTATTTTCCAATTTGCATTGAAAATCATAATTCACCATAAGGATGCCTTGATCTCAAAGACTTTCAAGACTTGAAGAAGGAGGTTAAAAAGTGTTGTGACCTGGACTGGGTCCTCAGTTTCCAATTGCAGAAGGTCATAATTCACTGACACCCAATTTGGTGGAAAAACCATTAATGGGTGTACAAATCTGCACACAGCAAACGCGTAGGCCAATCTTCAGGTGATGCAAATGTAAGATCTTTACCATATGGGGAAAAAGAAACTAAGTTTAAAGAGACAGAAGTTAAAGTTATGTATGTAGAACAACATAATAGACATCCCAGCTGCAATGCACATACCAGCCAGTGAAAAAAGGACAATAGATGGATACCTGAATACCACTATAGGAAGAATGACACTGCTTTGAACTTCTAAGCCACTTCACTACCAACAACCAAGTAGGAAGGACACTCCCTTGGCTCTCATGTAAAGCACACATGTTTCAGTGCATCAGGGGGCCGTTTCTCGAAACCAACTCCATGACAGTCATATCTTTGTCGGCGACCTACGGAGATGTCATGAAGTGGATAAACCGTTTCACGAAGCCATGACAGACAA
>BEXV01000276.1:75677-87004 GCA_003118195.1 Hemicentrotus pulcherrimus | reverse complement strand
GTGATCGCGTTATCTCAAGAACCGATTGATGGATTCCTGCCAAACTTAGGTCATGTATGTATCTTACACAGCCAATGAACTGATTAGATTTACGGGTCATCTGGTCAAAGGTCATGTGGCTCATTATGTATGCCTATAAATATCTTGTGCATGCATTATCATTAAAACCCAAAGATGGATTACAATCAAACTTGAATTTTTTAAATTGTTTCTGTTTTGGTTCGTAAAATTGCTCTTTGGCGGAGGCATCATTTTCGACTGCGCGCAGTCGAAGTTCCATCTAGTTTAATAGCTTTAACATCTGGCTCTCTGCGATCACCTTGATTTAATTCGCATGTTCGTAATGTATTCAAATTTATACGTAAGTGCCTCGATACAAATTATTTCATTCACCTGTTTCATATAACTGTATTTCAATAATCTGATTGCAAAATGCATATATTACATGTTGTTGGGCAGGGCTATATGCAATTTGAATTCTGACTATTGAAAAACATTTCTTTGTAACGGATGAATGAACTAATTCGTATCAAGGCACTTTACGAAGGCATACATACATAAGTTTGGTCACATTGCAAAAAATAGCATATTCTACCTGGAAATGTGAATTACAGTTCCCCATCAACTGCAGTTATGAAGAATTTTTTTTTAACTGGTGACTTCAGCAGAAAAAGTACATTGATCATCTAAGTAGAGTAATTATTGAAGAAATAGTATTAATATAATAGGAATCGTAGCCCTAAAGGCAATGAAGTCTCTGTTCTGAGAACCAGTTAAACATCAATGACAAAAGAGGTAATGATGGTTAGGAATTATTGCTATATTATACCTTGTTTTTGCTCTTTTCGCTTAAAACCTGTTGATATGATGTATTTCCAGAATCGCTGTTCGTGAGACATCAGTGATGATAAACTTGCTTTTTACTGATCAACAGAAATGAAGCAACTCTATAATGAAAAGATTGAAGGAAATGTGATACAATACTGTTAAAAATATTGAAATGCTGAATAGACATCACATGAGGATCAAAATTGTAATAAGGCTATGAAAACTTTAGGGGAGTACTCAAATTGAAAGGGTATTGAAAAAGAAGAAAAAGAATTTCATTGGGACAATAATGGCCTATGACTTTTGACCTTCCAATTTTTCCCAGGGGTCCTAGACCAGTTCAACAACAGGCCCAGAGAGGGCGCCAGAACACAGCCTCTGGGCAACCAGCGAGACAACAGTCACCACAACAACAACCTCCGTAAGCATGATTGTCACATATCAATTCTTAATCTACTTATGTTCTAATTTCACAGCACCTATGTGTTATAATTTGAGGGATTTTCAGGGGGAGGGATGCTTTCATGAATAATACTGTATACCATTTCAAAGAGATTGTTGACAGCTCTATGTGAATTTATGAGGTAGTTATTGTAACTGCAGAATTAGCTGTAGTCATAGCGACCATACTTTTTAACATGATAGTAATGGTTGTCATAATTGTTGCATCAGCAGCAGTCACATTAGTAGTAGGACAAGGAGTGAAGTAATCAAAACTTCTCTGTGGTGATATGATGACCAAGGAATTGCCGTCTGAATATAAGATGATGGTTCAATCCAACCCTGAACACCACTTCGATCTACATACTCTCCTTTTCTAATTTCCAAGTCCTAAAAACAGGCTGGCTCTAAATCCTTTCAATCAATTGCCCCCTGCCTTTCTGAGAGATTGTATTTCACAAGACTTCTTCAAAAAACAACCGAAAACTGACCTTTAAAATTCTTTATTTGTCCTTAGAGTACGAGATAGCACCTTGTATCCTCTGGAAAATGCACTATATGAACCCAATACATAAAGGTTGCTGGTTCCAAATAATTTTGTGATAAACAAAAGCATGGTGATCACACTAGTCCTAAGCACTGCTCCTGCCCATCTTTTTGATGATTTCATGGTGAACCTCATGGGCAGACACTGTTGTTTAGAACCAGCAACCTGGGCCGGTATTCTATTCAATACTTAGAATAAGTAAGAAAGTTAATAAGTAAATGGCTAGACTTAAGACTTTTACTTACCTGAGACAAAATCTAAGTAACACTATGAACATGACTGACAAAGAAAGTAGACAAAGGAACATCCCTCACTGCTATTATTTAAAAATGTGTAGAACAGGTGAATATGCATGTGACACCTGTTCTACACATTTTTACATCATAGTAGTGAAGGGATGTTCCTTTGTCTACCTGAGGAACTGTATATTTTGTCCGCTTTCTTTGTCCGTCATGTTCATGTAAAATACTTACTGATAAGCATTGTGACATCACACAGTCAATCAAAAGTAATGCACGCTAATATAAATTTTTGGTAAACCAAGGCCTGGTGATCACACTAGTCCCAAGCATTGCTCCTGCCCTTAGTTTTGATGATTTCATGGTGAACCTCATGGGCAGAAACTCTTGTTTAGAACCAGCAACCTGGACCATGAGTGAATATGACATCTGAATAATTTCTAATTTTTTTTTTATCAGGCCTCAGCGATCGGTAGCTCCTCCCAGTCAGCTGATCCAGGCTGCCGCCTCCAAGACAACTCAACCGCCAACCAAGGACCTCAGACAAGTCATCTCAAGGAAAACAGGCGCAGACTCTTCTAAAGGAGGAGAGGTATGTTGTCATATTACCAGAAAGTCCTCAGAAAGAGAAGTATTAATACTGATTAGGACCCCATATTTCAAAGAGTTTATATCAATAGCTACTTATTTGAGATTGAAATCAATCCTAACTATGTACATATGAGGAAAGAGACTGCAAACTTGTGATTTATTGGAAGACTTGCGAAGAAATCAATCGCAAGTGTTTGTGAGACGGGTCCCAGGTTAACGTTGAATGTATTCTGATTGTTTTCAAGTTGAAGGTCATTTTTCCATCATAGATCTAGGATTATTTCTAGCTTTCAGGCACAGTGAAACATGTATATAAAGACTATTCAAGGAAGACAAGGAAAACAAGGAAAGTGGTCTTTTTGTACAGGTTACAATGAAATTCAAGCAACAACAAAACACATGGGCCTTTAGAGGTATGTGGTCTTTTTAAAGAGGAGTTGGCTATAGCAGATATTAATATACAGACTGGATATAACATGGCGTTTGTGAATATAGACTGAAATGGGAGTACACTATAAAAAAAAAAAGATCTAAAGCCTTGATGCCATTCTCAATTTTAAAAGGAAACAATAACAACAACATGTTTTAATTTTCCATAATTTATAGTTTGATGAAGATGCAGAGACGAAGCGACTGAGGGTGATGATCGATGAACAGAAGAAGTTACGGGAACTCATCATGAAGCGCAAGGAAGAGCGGCGCCAGCAGCAGGCCATCCAGAAACAAGCCGATCTCAAGAAGAGGATATCTGATCAGAAGAAGCAACAAGGGGACACCGTAAGATTTTCCCGTTGTTTACTGAATTTGCTTTTTCCCATAGAGTTAACACAGGGACCACCCAGTTCCCGCAGCCAATGTGTTAACAAAGCAAGGATAATGATTATTGTAATGATTTTTTTTTTCTTCCCTTTTTTGGTAGTAAGTATCAGATACAGTGGACAGATTATGTTTTAGGTTTTATGCTCTCGAAAGCTCTCAAAGAGCAAGAAAAAAGGATTTTTAAAAAGTGCTATGAAAAAGAAGAAAATCGTGTATGTACTACAATGAATTTATTAAAAAATATTTTCAGTGTACACATAATTTATATTAAATTTATATTCTATAATAACATGTTGCTCTGCACTTTCAAAGTTTCTTCAGAATTTATTACCCTGGCTTAAGATGAAAAGTGGTATTTTGCGACTCTTTGAATTTCGCTGATGGTCAGTCCATTCCAGATTTATAATTTTTGGGAAGTTTCAAAGAGCTTATGTTCTTAGGTCTAAATAGAAATCACAAAGGACTTTAAAAACATAACTTTCAGAGCAAGTTAATGAATATTCCAACGTACAAGCTCTTTAATTTTTCTTTATTTGTTTGCTCCCTTAGTCCACCCAACCCTCCGCAGCCAAAAAGATCACACCTCCAATGAAACGTAGAGGGAGTGCTTCAGGCCCTCAGCAGGAGACTCGCCCACCAAAGATGGTGTCTCCGCCAGCACAGACAGCTCAACACTTCCACCATCAAGAGCAGCAGCAGCAACACCAGCAACATGTTGCATACAACACCAACCAAAATGCAAGTCATGGTGAGTAATATGAAGTCAACAACTCTCTAGCTGTTACCAGCTTGTATGCCACAAATGACAATTTGATTGATGGGTCATGAGGTCAAGTTAAGAGGTTTAAAGTCAAGAAAGATTAAATGACTACTATCACAGTTTCTTATGATGCACTTTATCATATCGTGTCTAAATAGTCTGTCTTTTATACTTAAAGGCCCACTGCAATGTAGCTACTTAGGCCCTCTATAAAGCAAACAATTCCTAATCGATGACCATTGGTGCCTGTGGTCCTCTTTTTCTTATGTTAATTGAGAGCTGAGTCGATGAGATAACCGCCTGTCCAGTGACCTTGCAGGGTGGTCTATTCCCTCCTGGCCAAACTAGTGCAGATAGGCTTGAAGACATCAAAAATGGTAAAATGACTAGACCAGACACAAGTGGTCTTGCCGTTCATTCACATGATCACAGTTTCTTAAGATGCACTTAACCAGTAAATATCCTCTGGTGGTGGTTATTGCTTCAAACCTGTTGATATGATGTATCACAAGAATCGCTGTTCATGATTCACTTAGTAATGATGAACTTATCATTAACTGATCAACAGGAATAAAGCAAACTCCACAGTTAATTAAATTATAATACTTATAGTTGTCTTACAATATTACAAGGAAATTACAAATTCTCTGCAGCAATCGAGATATCCTTGAAGAAAATTACGTTATTTTCCGATTTGCATTAAAAATCATAAGAAAATATAAGGATACCCACTTTACTTTAGTCTGTGTTGTATACTTAAATGTTTTATATTGAATATGTTTTTTGTTCAAGGGTATCTGACTGGCTGATAGACTTTCGTGTCAACACTCATTTTCCAATTGCATTGCATTAGATTCATCGCCAGTTTTGTTGTACAAAACATGTGTTGATTGTTTGGTTTTATTTTACATTTATATTTTTGAAGTAACATACATTTCCATATACCCCTGCCAAAGGTATCACAAAAACTGTTGCAGATTATTAAACATACTCTCATATTTCTCTCTTTTGTGCCCCTGTAGATGAGGGGTCACCCCCATTCCATCACCAGGGCGGAGGTTACCAGCAGCAGCCACCAGGACAGCAGTGGAGAGAGCAAGGCAATGTCAAGGTCAGTAGAGGCACTTTATCTTCATTTGGAGAATCCCGTTGAAAAGAGCCATTCTTAAGCTTTTTGTCTTGCACTCATCAGAGTAAAACGCAAGTGAAACAGAAAGCTGAAATCGAACAATATAAACGGAAACTAGAAGAAACAAGGCGCTAATATAACAAGCTCTGATTGGCTGTCTAAGGTAACGGTAAATTAGGCTTATTGCCAGCCGGTTATACCAGGATAAATCGCTTAAATAATACGAGCTCCCAAACAAACACTTTCTGTCTGCATAGAAGAGGGTCGGTCAACTGAATGTGTGTTGCTTTGAGCATGCACAGATGAGTAAAGTTTCTCGCTCGGCGAAGAACTTTGAACCAAGATGAACAGTATTATTCAGCGCAATCTTGGTTGTTCAGCAAGTGCCGAGCGGTGGCAGAGTTGGCGTTGTCTGCCGTACAGACTATTCCCTGTTTGCATTCATTCCCTTCCGTTCTTCTCTCCACCCAGGAGGTACTTAAAAAAAGGCCCGTATGATCCTAGAATCTGGAGACTTTCTGTTAGGATTTCTTCTTGGCTGCTGCTGGGGGTGATCTTTGAAGGTTCAGGGCGAGACACATGTTCCTGAACCTTGACAGATTTAAGATTCAAGATTCAAGATAATTTCTTGTCTGAATTCAACAAATACAGACATTTGTCTTCCACGGGCGAGTGACATACATATACAAGCAACATAAACAATATATACATACATTCGAGGATACAAATAAAATACAACAATAATAATAATAACAATAATAGCGTTAACAAAACTGACATGTAAATTTGGAAACTGGCATTAAAAATTGAACCTCGACAATGCATAGAATGCATGAAATAGATGAAATAAAAGTGCTGTGAACAACCACCCCCTCTCTCCCAGAACTGAAGTATGAGGAAAAAACAGAGAAAAGAATAAATGAGAGAAAGAGAGAGAGAGAGAGAGAGAGGAGTCGCATGGAGTAGAACAGAAAGGAAATGTGAGGGAGAAAGAGAAGGTGACAGAAGACAAGGAGCTCTAACATTTGAAATATTAAAATTGATTCAAAACAAGCATGGCAAAAGACAACAATTGTTATGATGAAAGTGACCTTGCTTACGTGACAAGACAGGCTGTGTAGGGATAAGTCTTGGTGAAGGTTTACAGTGCTCGATTTCCAGAGGCTCAATGGTCCAGTTCAAGATCTTTGGCATAGGAAGCTGGAATGGTCTCTTCAGTGGATCAGCAAGAGGTTTTGGAACCTCCATTTTGGGTTGCTTCACAGAATCCATGGTCAAGGCTTGGTCTCAGAGACCCATTTCTTGATCTTGATTAGGCCAGATGCAATGCCTACAATTTTAGGGAGTTGAGTAGCAGATCCAGATCCTTTGTTACACTCAAACCCTCCCATAGCCCCTGGAGGAGGTGGGCTCCTCAAAGGAAGAGCACCAAGCCCCCTACCAAGCCCCCTCCCCCTACCTACTGGAGTGGGTGGGCAATTCACAAGAGCCCCACGCCCCCTCCCCTTACTCCTCTCAGCTGATCTGAATGTGATTCAACACACATGGTCGGATGCTTTGGTCAAACCCTCGCTCTTGAATCCCTGAATAGCAAATCAGGATTCCCCAATGGTCTTGGTCTGGAAAGGATCATCAGCTGGTCGAACATTGACGAGTCGGACTTTCGGAGTGCCATTGGTCTGGCAGCTGCTCTTTGGCTCTGCTGTATCAGATTCGGATTCCCAAGTGGCCTTGTTCTAGAAAGGCTCATCAGCTGGTCGAAAGTTGATGAGTCAGACTTTCGGAGTGCCATTTGGTCTGGCAACTGCTCTTTGGCTCTGCTGTATCAGATTCGGATTTCCAAGTGGCCTTGTTCTAGAAAGGCTCATCAGCTGGTCGAACATTGATGAGTCGGACTTTCGGAGTGCCATTGGTCTAGCAACTACTCTTTGGCTCTGCTGTATCGGATCCTGTTTCCCAAGTGGCCTTGTTCTAGAAAGGCTCACCAGCTGTGTGAACGTTAATGAATCATACACTTGGAATGTTGTTGTTCAGACCTTTGTGCTCAGGCACTGCTGTATCAGATCCTGTTTCCCAATGACTTGATCTGCAAATTTCATTCATTTATTTCTGATTTCCGTAAAAAATACATTCAACAGTACATTATACAGATACTCAACAATACATTATACATAAAAGCAAATATATAAACAATACAAAAAATATGGAGGAGCCAGCAGAGGCCATTGGCCTTTCAAAGGCTGGGCTCCAATGGCAGCAGATAATTTTACCAAGCAAAGAGAAAAGAAAGAGTGGGTAGTACATAAACAAGTATGTACCGGCTAATTAAACATAACATTAAAAAAAAGATTATCAGCTGTTTGAATGTTGATGAGTTGAACTTTTGGAATACCATGGTTCAGGCTCTTGTGCTCATGCACTACTATATCTGATGTGCAGATGTTGTAGAGGTTGGAGAATCAAGGCATTGTCTAAGTTAGTAAGGCATTTCTTATCTCCATTGCATCTCTCCACACAAAATTTAAAGGATACCTGGTAGCATGCAAATGTCATTATGGTTGGAGAGATCAATTTAATATCAACACTAGTTGAGATAATTCTCTATCTTTCAACAGCCAGGCACTATAAGCTGATGGCCATACTGTGGTCGTACAAACAGCTGGTCACTGGACCAGATTTGACCATCTCTTTTTATTATGCATTTTTTACGAAGTAGCCGGAGGCATTATGTTTTCGGGTTGTCTGTTCATCTCTACCTCCCGTTCTCGTGATCGCGTTTTCTCAAGAACCGATTGATGGATTACCGCCAAACTTGGCTTGTGAGCGCGTTTTTTCTTCATTACATTTTCAAATTTATAATATGATTGATTTTGGAAAGACAAATTTTGCTATTTTTCATTTAACTTTGTCTTCTATTCTATTCATCATCAATCAGGTGTTAACGGGTAATGCCCCTCCCCAGGGGCGGCCCATCCCCGCCCAGGGGCAGCCCATCCCCACCCTAGTGGGATCCCAGACCATGATGACCCCCTCACCAAACAGAGGAAGGGGTGGCCAAGCATACAGGGGAAGGGTAAGTTGATAACATTCACTTCACTTTGTCAAAATAGAACCTGAATTGATCTTTGTCAATATACCCCCCACCCAGGATTGGGCACTCTCCCAGCTGGGGAAGAGGGAGCGTGTACTCCACCTTTTGGTACAGGGCCTATGGATTGCAGTAGACTGTGTTGCCCATGTAGCCTAATACATTCCTGACACACAGTTACATCTAACAAGGATGCGTACTTGCAAACTGCATCAAATTTTCTTCTATGATAAATATGACAGGACAAAATGCTGTCGTACAATTTAAGACCGCGTGAGGAGAATTGTTTTGTAAGTATTGTTTGTTGTGTGTATGTGCGATAACTTTTTGAAGTTATTAATTTCTTTATAATATATACTCAGGGACAACAACAAATGGGAGGCCAAGTCAGAGGTCAATCCAGAGGCAGAGGTCGCGGTCAGCTGCGAGGACGAGGTCGAAGAGGATCACCAAATCAAGCTGGTTTCATGCCCCCGCCACAGCAGCAGCAGCAGCAAGGATTCCAGCAGCAAGACTTGTTCCAACAAGGACCATCCCCCAACCAGCCACCGCCTCCAGGTCCCCACCAGGGATATCATCAGGGTCCAGAGGCACCCCATCCTGGAGGCCAGCAGCAGTTCCACCAGGATGGCTCAATGCAGGATAGGACAGTGGTGATGCACCCGGACTTCCAACAGGGGAACAGAGGGGGTGGTGGTAGGCCGTACAGGGGAGGACAGAGAGGCAGAGGTGCCATGCGGGGGGCCCCACAAGGAAGGGGCAACATGCGGGGGAGAGGGGCGATGAGGGGGAACGCTGGAAGAGGCCATGACCCCTCCGGTAGAGGTATGATGAGAGGGAGAGGCAACATGCAAGGACAGAGAGGCGGTATGCCAGGACAAAGAGGGGGTATGGTACCCCAGAGAGGGGGCATGCAAGGACCGAGGGGTGGAATGCAGGCACAGATGGGGTGCATGCCAGGCAGCCCAAGGGGTAATCGCGGTATGAGAGGAGGAAGGGGCAACCTACAGAGAGGGCGAGGAAGGGGTAATAGAGGGGGAAGGGGTGGGGTGCACAATAGACTTGCATCACCCCAACAGCAGCAGCCTCAACACCAGAATATGCAATATCATGAGGAGATGCAGTCACCGCCTGTGCAAAGAACTATTATCAGGTAAATGCAGTCAATTAACAAATGAAGAGAGAGAAAGAGAATGTTGAGAAGAAAAAAATATATTTGTTATTTGTTGATATAGAAATTGCTATTTTGGTTTATTGACTGGTTTTGCATCTAGCAATGATCAATACATTGAATGCATGTGCTGATGAGTAATATGATGTTTTGTTAATGTGTTTTGAACAAATTATTTTAAAAGCTGGTTCATTGCTGTCACTGTGGCACCAAAGTATTCTCTTTAAATAGGTTCAATGTGTGAATAATTTGTAATCATACACTTATCAATCCAGCATTACATTTTTTTTNGTGGCCTTGTTCTAGAAAGGCTCATCAGCTGGTCGAACGTTGATGAGTCAGACTTTCGGAGTGCCATCGGTCTGGCAACTGCTCTTTGGCTCTGCTATATCAGATTCGGATTCCCAAGTGGCCTTGTTCTTGAAAGGCTCATCAGCTGGGTGAACGTTAATGAATCATACATTTGGAATGTTGTTGTTCAGACCTTTGTGCTCAGGCACTGCTGTATCAGATCCTGTTTCCCAATGACTCGATCTGCAAATTTCATTCATTTATTTCCAATTCTCGTAAAAAATACATTCAACAGTACATTATACAGATACTCAACAATACATTATGTGTAAAAGCAAATATATAAACAATACAAAGAATATGTAGGAGCCAGCAGAGGCCATTTGCCTTTCAAAAGGCTGGGCTCCTATGGCGGCAGATAATTATACATAATAAAGAGAAGAGAAAGAGTTTGTAGTACATGTACATAAACAAGTGTGTACAGACAAATTAAACATAAGATAGAAATTCCTTCATTAGATGATGTTTGTATTTTCGTTTGAATGAGGCACAAGATAGGCACTCTTTTATATCTGGATAAGGATCATTAGCTGGTTGAACATTGATGAGTCCAACTTTCAGAGTGCCATTGGTCTGGCAACTGCTCTTTATAGGCACTGCAGTGTCAGATTTGGATTCCCAAGTGGCTTTGGTCCTGAACCTTGACAGGCTGTGTAAGGACAAGTCTTGGTGAAGGCTTACAGTGCTCAATTTCCAGAGGCCTGATGGTCCAGTTGGAATGACCTCTTCAGTGGATCAGCAGCAGGTTTTGGAACCTCGATCCTCGGTTGCTTCACAGAATCCATGGTCCAGGCGGAAGGCTTGGTCTCAGAGACTCATTCCTTGATCTTGATTAGGCCAGATGCAATGCCTACAATTTTAGGGAGTTGAGTAGCAGATCCAGATCCCTTGTTACCCTTGGTTTGCAAAGGGTCATCAGCTGATCTGACTGTGATTCGACACATGGTCAGATTACTTGGTCAGACCCTCGCTCTTGAAGCCCTGGATAGCAGATGCCTGATGGTCTTTGTCTGGAAATGATCATCAGCTGGTCGAACGTTGACGAGTCTAATTTTTGGAATGCCGTTGGTCTAGCAACTGCTCTTTATTGGCACTGCTATATCAGATCCTGATTTCCCATTGTCTTGATCTGCAAATAAGGATCATTAGCTGGTTGAACGTTGATGAGTCGGAAGTTTCGGAGTGCCATTGGTCTTGCAACTGCTCTAAGCCACTGCTGTATCAGATCCCGATTCCCCAGTGGTCTTGATCTGCAAATAAGGATCATTAGCTGGTTGAACGTTGATGAATCAGAAGTTTCGGAGTGCCATTGGTCTGGCAACTGCTCTTTATAGGCACTGCTGTATCAGATCCTGATTCCCCA
>BEXV01000276.1:18080-28243 GCA_003118195.1 Hemicentrotus pulcherrimus | reverse complement strand
TAGTAGTATTAATGTAGTAGTATTATCATTATTGTTCATTGTAATGAAATGACTTTGTAGCTTGTGTTTGATGTCTGCCTAACTTGCATGCCGGTATAGGTAGGGAGCTGTCTTAAATTTAGGGGAAAATACTTAGCCAAAAGTTTGAACTGAATACCGAAATTAGCAAAGTATTTTATCTAAGCCGCTGACTAAGTAAAATATTCATATTTCAAACGTAAGTATTGAATTGAATACCGGCCAGTCACCCATGGCAGAAATATTATAAATATGGTATCATTGACAGAAAACAAATTACTTCTCATCAGTAAATAGATTTCTAAGTCATATTTGTTTATTTGGTTATGACTTTTAAATTAGGAGCTACCAAAGTTTCGGTACACGTTTGTTTGTACGCACTGTAGGCCTATGGGCACTCGTTGAATAAGTGTAAATAATAGGGACTTTTAGAGTCGCACGAAGACAATATGGGGATTGCTACGGTCGACGTCCTTTTAATGCACAGCCATAAATGGAAGTCACACGTATCAGTCCACGAAAATCTAAAAGTCCTTAATGGCCCATGGAAAAGACGATAGAATAACAATTTTTTTTTCTTTTAAGATAAGCCTAGTTGTCAACTTAACATGTATTATATTTGTTGTAATTAGTTGACAACTATATTAGTAACGTTTTAATAAATATGGGCTCAGGTCAGTAAGAGTTTGAGAAAATCTTATAACGGATAAGGCTTTAAATTCATCCTGTCTGGAACCTAACGGGTTCCTTGCGATTTCTTTATTTGTTTAATTGTAGGTATTACCGGACTTAAGGAGGAAACAAAAGGGCATAATCTAGCATTTCCTTTATCAACATGTTGTTAAACATGTATATCCTGATTTGCAAAGAGAAACAAATTATAAATCAACACGTCGTGTATCCGGACAGATTGTTATGCGGGCAGTTGATGATTTCAAAAAGTATTTGAAGAAGTTTACAAGCAATATTTTATAAATCTTTTAAGACTAAATTCGAACAATATTATAAAGGACATATGCTAATTATGGTTAGTGCTATTTGATGCTTATTTTTCATAAAATACCAACGGAAAATGTGACAGCTTTACTTTTGTTAAGTGTTCTGAACCCCATCCCACCCTGCACTCGTGGCACATCCACACCCACACGCACACACCCACACCCACATTCACATCCGAGCACACCATTCTATCATAGAGATGTAACTATTTGATATGACTTCCCCATTTTTTGTTTTTTTTTTAATATGAAGCAAAAACATTTTTTTTTTCATCATCACTTCATAATGCAATATTATTGGATATGCTTAATCATTCATACAGATAATACCAAGATTGGTATCCAAACTTGAGTTTAATCTACCAATTTTTCATAGGTCTAGAGCAGGGGTTCTTAAACTCTTTCCTTGACTTTCCAGATGTGATTTCCATGAAATCTGAAAGGTCCGAAACGATGGTCAAATTTAGTCTACTCAATGAATTATTTCCATAAATATAGGTTTGTGATATATGTACTTTCATGTCTTTACACGTACATGTACACGTACCTTCATTTCAAGAGTTAAGACAGTCAAGTGGAAGTTCTGGTATACCTGTAGGGTATATCAGTGGGAAAAGTAGCACTGTTTTCTAGCAATAATCTGCCTAAACATCGGCGCAAATGGAGTGATTGAAAGACGAAGGCATTAATGCAAATGTTCAGACAATCTACTCCTAACATATACAGTAATGGCACTTGTATACTTAAGAAAATGAGGCTTGTGTTAACATGTATGTCTATATTGTTACAGTTTAACCCTTACAAGACCATGTTATTTTGGTACACAAATCAATTCGATTCAAATAATTCTATTTTCAGAACTCAATCAAAACATGAGTTCTCAGCCAAGAAGGGGGGGGGGGTCGCCCCATTGGAATCTCAGCCGTGGAATTGCGAAACATTATTTAACTAGGCATTTTGATATAGGATCCCATACAGAATAAGTTCATGAAATTTCATATCTATTTCTCGAATGGCTTTTGAATGATTACTATATCCGCGAAGTGACAGTTCCGCATTGTGTACAGTACATAAATAATGGGAAAGTGTTCATTTAGCAGCGCTGTGATTTTTGACCCTACGCAGTCCCCATGGTACCCTTTGGTCGAAATTATATACATTTGGTACCAAAAATCTGTTCCCCCCTCCCTATCTTCTTTAAGGTTTAAAAAATAGAGCCCCCCCCCCCCCCTGCGGTCCGGACTTTGGGAATCCCTGGTCTAGAGTAACATTAAAAGTCTCTTTTTTTTTTTTTTGCTATTTCTTTCATCAACCGGTATCAGATGTGTTTACCACTTCATATCTAGTCTGATCCAAGGTCCAGTAGGGCTATTAGTTTAATACATAAATCAGATGTACTAAAATCCGAGATGTGTACAGTAATGTATGGAACAACTAGCATGGGTCTGCCCGAAAATAAGTCGGGCCGTGACTACTCGTTGGGGATCAAGTCATTGGTCCTGAGATTAATGGTGAGATTTTTCACCAGTGCATTCCAGAAATAATCGTGTCCTCTCACGTCCTCGGTCCAATGTTGGTAGGGTCTGCCGTCGCTTAGATATAACCTTGCCAAGAATGGTATTTCCTCGTCAGGGATGTCTTCGAGAAAGACCACGACTACGAATTCGGTCTCGGTGTCGCTCACATGGTCCATGGCGGTGCGGAGTTTGAGCATGAACCAGCGATCGTGCACGGCGGCTCTGCTGAGTAGAATGAGTGTTTTGTAACTATGACTCACCACGTAGTCGACAGCGTCCAGATAGTGCATACCAATGACGAGGTCTTGATCACCAAAGACATTCTTCTGGAACTGTGGAAGCCGTTCTGCCAGAGCTGGTTGGAGTTGTTGACGAACCCATTCTTCGTCGTCATCGTAGAAGATGATATTCAAGTCAAACTCGTAGTCGTTGTGGTCCCGGGCGTCTCGCATCTCCTTATATCCAATAACCATTAGTTTTAAGAGAAAGACTTTGTACTTCAACTGCCATCGGTGGTGATAAAGGACTGCGACGATGACAACCAAGAAAATGCCGGCGAGAGGAGTCAAGCATACAAGAGCAATGTTGAGTCCACAAAGTTTATTGGGATCAAAATCAAGCAAAGGTTTCCCGCGAAGGGGCTCTAAAGAGGCCGGTGAACAGACAGTTCGGTTCTCGTCATTGACGTCAATATGTCCACTCATCCAATCGCGGAACCATCGTAGATCGCAGTTACACTCGATAGGGTTGAATGAAAAATCGAAATATAGAAGCGAAGATGCTATTGGTTCAAATGTCGTTTGGTTTAGACGGGTTAATTTATTGTTTGATAGCAAAAGTGTATTCAGTCTAGGATTGTTCGAGAATAGTTGTTCATCGAGGTATGCCAAAAGGTTGTCATCAAGATCGATAATTGTCACTTGATCTAACATTTTGAATATATCAAACTTAAGTTGTTGAATTACGTTTCCACGTAAATTTAGCACTCGAAGCGACTCCAATCCCTTAAAAGCTAAAGGATGAAGGCATGAAATATGGCAGGCTTCTAGACTAAGTTTCTGGAGAGCAGAGAGTTGTTCGAAGATCCTAGCTGGAAAGTCATCTGGAAAGTAGAGGTCTAAATAATTGTGACTGAGATCCAAAGTAGTAAGATTTGACAATCCGTCAAAAAGAGAGACATTCAGGGTTTTATCCCAGAGATTAAATATCAACAGCCCCGATTCACGGATTTCCAAATCTACAAGGCCTTGTGACTCTTTGAAGGCTATTCCAGCTTGCATGAAGACCATTGGGCTGTTCATGTTATTCAGGAAAAGGGTCGTTAAGTTCGGGGCTACCGGTTGAAATTTGGAAATACTGCAATAGTTCAAGTCGATGTTTTGAATTCCCGTCAGTTTCGAAAACGACGTGATTTCCAGGACATAAAGGGCTTTGTTCAAGCTCAGATCCAACAGCGTTAGATTTCGCAAACCGAAAAATGCGAATTCTGAGATTTTTGTCAAAGAATTGCCGCGTAAGTACAACTCATTCAAGTCCAGTGTCCATACGTCGGTATTCGGGTTTATATATTTTATTTTATTGAAGTTCAAGTTCAACACTTTTAGCGCTCGCATGCCTTGAAAGAACACCGGTTCAACAGTGACAATTTTGTTTAACGATAGATCAAGTTCCACGAGTCTTGTCAAGTTTGAGAACACGTATGGAGAGAGGGATTGTACCTTTTGGTCGGGGAATCGAAGCACGGAAAGAGAGCAATTACGCAAGAGATCAAGGACATCTCGTGGCAAGACTGTGAAATTGCCCTGAGTTATTTTGAGATCCACTATTTCAGAGCGACAGATCCCGATAAAAATATCCTTCAGTATCTCAAGTGTCAAAGGGTAGTTTCCAAGGACCAGTGATCGGACACGCAAGGATGCAATAACGTTCGGGTCCACTGATTTAATAGGATTCCCTCTCAGATCCACATAATCACTTTGACATCCGAAGACGAAAGACTTTGCCGTGAGATGCTCGATTTTATTGAAAGCCAAGCCAACATTCGTTGCTCTGCCTCAAAGGCCCATTTCAACGAAAGTGAGGTTGTTGAATTCAAGGTTTATAGACTCTACATACGGGCTCCATTTCAGAGTGTCGTTTGGAAGCAGCTTCAGATTCGTAGCAAACAGTTCCAGAATGGACAGGTTCTTTGACCACCTGAACAGGTCTGTAGCTGGGAGAACAAGATTAGGGTTGTATGATAGGACTAAGCGATTTAATTCCTTTAGAGGGTAAAAAGATGCAGATTCTATCATTCTGATGTCGTTTGAGGAAAGATCCAAGACCTGGATCAAAGGATATCTCTTGAAAGAAGAACTCAAGATGAAAGTGATATTGTTGGACCCGACGTCCAGTTCTTTAATATCGTTTGGAAGATTCTGAGGGATGGAGTCCAAACCACGATAATAGCAATCAGCTTTTTTCTGCTCGACATCATAATAACATATCCCAGGAGGAGGAGTAGTCCTAGATATCGCATGTCCGTGTATGGTTTGGATGAGCGTTGGTGTTAGAATACACGCTACAACCAATGACAGACAGTGTAGAAGAGGTGCTCGTCGTGTGAATGCCATAATAATTTATTCCTTCTGAGTCTGGAAAAAATAGAAGATATTAAAAAATAATTTAAAAAGTCAACTTCCACATTAACAATTATAATCCTGACCATATCCCTAACCCGAATACATTCTACTCATGCTTAGTAATGTACGTATTCTTCACTTATGTCATGATGATTTTTTTTTCCTCACGAAGGCTTGATCTATATGCTATGGATTAGTATTAAGGTTTAGAGCCATGGCAATGGCTGTTGCCTCTTTAGTCCAGGCATTAAAGGGCACGGTTTTAAGGGTTGATTTCATTTGTGTACTCGAATATCTCTGCAAACGAGCAACTAAACAAGTACCGTTTGTTTAAACCAGAATTACACTTTAAAAAGTCAGAGACAACTTCGGAAAGCAGAGAACAGGCAAATACTTCGAAAAAGGCGAATACTGCACTGTAAATACAGAGCCCTCATCGTTCACTGCGAGTCCGTTAGTTCTGACACTGGGGAGGGGGCAAATGTAGTAATGAGATTTTTTTTTTAATTATAAGAAATAACACCCCATTTGAAAGACTTATTGTTTTAATTTTTTGTTGGCGTCTAGACCATCCAGATTTATACGTATTTAAATAAAACAATAATTTTAACAGTAAGTGAAAGTAGTACTTCACTCGAAAAAATGAGCTCATTGGCTAGAAAGAAATTTTTAATCAAAATATTTATAAATTGAGCTAATGAAGAATTATTATGTAAATCTACACAAGCGGTGCGCGATAATACAATAAGTTTGAGTAGAGGTGCATGTATGTTGCGATGAATTTAAAAGTCTTTAAACCTTATGTAATTCCACGTCATTTCTTCATTCACATACAGCAAAGTAAGAAACAATCGTAAGAAAAGAAGAATAAATCTTTAATTTGGATTTTTGTATCGTCAGAGTTCACTTCGCCTTTATATTTACCTTACCTATAAGAAAGATCAATAAATTATTCGAAAGAAGTTCTTCTGCTGACTCCGAGAATCTTAATTTAACGGCTGACTTGGTTTGGAGAAGAAACAATCTACACCTCTGCGAGAAGAGCCTCAAGAAAGCACATTGTTACGCCCTCAGACTTAAAACGATCTTTGATCAATGCTCCAGTTTCGGTTTGAGAGCAAAACAAAAATATTTTAATCCAGGTAGCACATTTCCTGCAATGAAAACATCCTATTTCCGCTGGAAGTGAAACTGTATACTTTACTAAATTCTTAAAGATAAACTTTAGTACTGGTAATGCGATTGCATTGTGAAAGAAAAGGTGTGGTAAGGATCACAAACAGTTGATCATGTAGCATGTAAGTTTTGGTGTGCACTGCAAGGTTCCGGAGTCATCAAAATCATAATAAATTTGAACGTGTCTTGGTATAGTAACAAACACTGTACACAGAAATCTATATATGGGACAACACATATGGAGTCGGGGCTAGTACTACCTTGATTTCCTTGTCTTTCTATGCTCATTACTCAGCCAGTATTCATTTTCTTCCAAAATTGTTTGGCACATGTCATTTATTTGTAATCTTGAACATTCAGTGTAATTTTCGTTTCATTCTGTGAGAATTATTTTTTTTTTTTTTTACCAGAACTGGAGTTTATCTTTAATCATGTTATTTTCCTAGTATAGCCTAAACATAAAATAATCTCCTTGGAAAAACCCGAGGCAATGTAGAATCATTTTGTCCATTATTGAATATCTTGATTTCTATACAGTGCGTATAAAAAAGTGTACCCGACTTTGGTAGCTTCTAATTAACAAAATTATAACCTATGTGACGCTTAATCATTTGTCATGGTAAAGGGTAACTAATACATTGTCTAATAATTCTGCCATATTCATGATTGTGCTGCCACGGATGACTGAGAAGCAGGCTTTTCAAACAGTATTGTCAAAATCCTCCTGTACCAAGTTTGGTCTGAAGCAATGCATTTGAGTCAAAAGCCATTAGGTGTGTATTTTCTCATTCCAAAAACAATAATATTGCACACCTATTTACATTGGCTATTGGGTAGTTGAAAAGAAAAGGTGTTAATATCAACTCGAACTCAAGGAAATGCTTATTTCCAGCAAAATTGATAAATTTTCTTTAAAATGATGATTACAAACTTGACTTTATTAGCATCCCTTGTTTAAAGGTAATGCACAGTTTTGGGAAATTTTGAAAATGGGATGGATAGTATTTCTTAACATTTTGATATATTTGGATGCCCCTGTGGATGTTTTATAAGCACTAGAAAATTTAGCCCCTAAAACACTTCTGCTTTTGAGAAATTGAGTAATCAAAATTTACCGGTGTTCCCGGTAAATTTCAAATATTTCAAATAGCACCTAAGTCCATTCCGTTGTAGCTGCGACCATGAAAATCTCAGAATATGCATTTCTGATGTATAATTTCCAAACGGGAATAGCCAATCGGTCGATTGTATCAGTCTTAAATCAGTCTTGAGAGGGAGCTATAAAAACATTCAGAGTTTATTATTTACAGTTTCATCACTTTAGACTCGATTTCAACCGCGACAACGATCATTGAATATTGTAAAATCACATATGCTTCCAATATGTTCATTTGAACTAAATTCATGACCCCATACCAAAACTGTGTATTACCTTCAAGGTAACCCTTCTCATTGAGGTGATACAAAATGGTTAAAGTTTATTTGGGATGTTATCCTTTGTATAAAAGTCTGCTGTCAATTTCTTTGATACTTATCATCATTATGTGTTCTTTCTTGCATTTTGAGTTTTCATTTGCTATTCGAGATAAACAAATGGGGTTTAAATCTAACCCATGGTTTAAACCTCCTTTAGACCATGGTTTAGACCATGGGTTATCATTTTGCAATTCACAAAGGAGGTTTTGATTTAACCCACGGTTTAATAGCGTCAAATATAATGACATCATATTTTTAGCCTGCTCAAAAACGGCGGGTTAAATTTAAACCTCCTTTGTGAATTCGAGCCAATACGTGTGTGAAATGGCGCGGCCAACATGTGAGCAGAGAGAACTTAGATATCATGAGACAAGAAGTTAGTAGGCTGTTCAAAATAATCAAAGTTTATTCCATAGATTGAAACAAGGCTCTGTGAAAGTCTAGATTCATTGCATCATTTTAATATGCACTGAAGCACGGGGCATAATTTAACTTTTAAATGGATTTAAGACCAAAGAAGCACATGCATATGGCCTGACCCACATTCGTTCCATCAGCCCAAACTTGGTACAAGGCGATTTTGACAACCCTTTTTAAAGACCCTAGTGCTCAGTCGCCCGAGGCAGAAATATTATGAATAGGAAAAATTTTGGACAGTAAGGAAGTAGAATGTAATGAAATGAATTTGTAGCTTTTGTTTGATATCTGCCTGAAGTGCATACCTGGTTGCCTAACATATCAACCAGGTATGCAGTTTGGTGGTAGATTTCTTTACCTCTTATTGATGTGATGCACATGTTTTGTACTCATGCTCTTATATGTCTGGATTAACATGCCATGATGATTTTATGTAATAAGGTATTTTACAGATAAGCACATATGGTACAAATGACCCCAAATATCCACAGATCTTTTACACATGGAGAAGTTCCACTTTGAGCATCTTAGAACAATAACTGCCAAAGTCCTAGATGTGCTTCATGAATACCTTTTGTTTGCCCTCTTGAAAAGAATACTTCCACCTGCGTATCTTAGAATGCATACATGTAAATGAATAATATTACATAACTTTCATGAGCGCATATCCAGTATTCATCTCTGTCTGTGGGTTTTACCCTTTTAGTACAAAATGACCTTTATCTGCTCATACTCAGACTGAAACCGTAAACTGGCTTATAATAGAGCTCTTGTATGTAAACATGCACAATTTAGCATTTTGGCTGAAAAGCATTGTTTATTAATAAAAAACATTATTGAATTGAATTGAGATGAATTGAGAAGAAAGAATAAAAGTGGACCTCGTATAGTGGCACGGGGCAGATAGACTATAGGCATGTAGAGATGTGATGAACCTGTAGGGAGTGGCAAGCTTGCCAAGCGATAGACTCTAAGACCGCCTATTCTATCATGTTTGATCTTTTGCCTGGACTTAAATAAAGCAGAATGACTTTGAACTGGATACACTTGAGTCTGCGTCCTTATTTTCTGGATTCACTACAACGTGGCGTAGTCGGCAGGATTACCTTTTGTAGCGACGGGACTCGAACCACGGACAGTGTGATCCGCAGTCCTGTGACGTAATCACTAGCCCACGACTCCTCCGCGATGCACGATCGTCATCATTATCGTCATCATCAGCATCTCCATCCTCATCATCACTATCCTCGGGGTCGTCATCAATAATTTTATCAATACTGATATCGTTAATATCATCCTATTTTTGTAAGAATTGAAGAATTCCATTTTAATGATTTTTGATTTTGATAACAGTTCCGTCAGCGATGACAGATAAACAGCCCGGTCATCGAGAGAGTCTCGTTGTTGACCTGGCCGGGGCAGGGCGTCGGAATTCGATGCCCACCAAGGAGTCCTTGTTCCTCGCCTCGGGCAGTGACTTTGTGAAGAAGATTTATCGCAGCGAAAAGGCGCTCAAAGATGAACAGGAGAGGCAGCAGAACATACGACGTTTTGTCATCCACCCTTTCAGCAATTTCAGGTAAAGGTTGATGGCTCCATACTTTCCAAATTATTGAATAATTAGTACTCATTATTATCCAAGTTTTATGTTCCGTTGTCTGGGCCCCGTTGCATAAAACTTACCATTGATGGTAACTTCGCCATTAATTGCATCTACCATGGTAACTGGGCTCAACAGCCAATCAAAATCAAGGTTTCCATGATGGTATAGTAACCATTGATGGCAAAGTTACCATCAATGTTAAGTTTTGTGCAACGGGGCCCAGGTTGTGTAAAGATGTTCATGTAATAATAATGATGATAGGAATAGTAAATGTTAATGACTTCTTATATACTGTATAGTTGTGATAACTAAATTCTTCAATATGCGTATGACCCCA
>BEXV01000275.1:260873-277078 GCA_003118195.1 Hemicentrotus pulcherrimus | reverse complement strand
ACAACATCTGCCGATAGATCTTGATCTAAGTTTGTGTCAATGCATTGCAAAAGTAAAAGAAGGACCCGTTTAACGGAGCTGCCGCGAAGCATCCAGCATGATAAGTCCCCATTTTCAATCCATTTTAATGAATACATCACAAAAAACTGCAAGTATGGCATGAGAGTCGGGATAGCTGAGCAGTGTAAGGTGCTGATTTTGAGCCCTAATTCACATGTGTCCGCAAGAGACCGAATCCTGCCTTTGTCAAAAAAGTTTTTTTTTTTTTTTAAGGTTAAAAAAAAGTCAAAATCAGGGGTGCGGCTTATACGGTGCTGCGGCGTTATCGCCGGCAAATACAGTAATCTGTTATTACTAGAAGACAAGATAAGCTTGAAAGTATTAACAAAGAAGCAAGAAGAGCATGTGGCATGTGTTTGAGTATGTTTCTATGGACAGGCAGGAAAGGAAGGAAGGAAGAAGTTTTCCAACTTTTTATGTGGAATTTCCTGACTCCTAATCAAATTTATCAAGCTCATCATGTATTGGATATGATCCATCTTTACAGTGAAATAAATCTTCCCTCCTCTGATAATTTGTACATTATATTATCAGGAAAAAAAATGGAACAGCTGGCCTTTTTTTAAGGGGGGTATGGTAATTTTATTAAATTTGTAGTTTTAAAGATAGGGCGGACATTTTCTTGAGCTCTATTTTTTCTTTATGATAACATCAGTACATTGACATATGTCTGTTGACGAGACATAAATCTACATTTGCCATTCTCCACCAAGATCAAGTAAATGAGTACTCGGTAGGAAGAAATAACTCCTTATCATAGCGGCTCAGCTAAAGCCATGATTATAATATGATTCTTTGTATTGAGGCGCAGATATTAACCTTGTTATCGTGATATCTCAAGGATCACTAGAGGTATGGGGTTCAAACTCTGTGATAGTATGTATCATCACTGGAAGAAAATCTTATTAGCATTTTGGTGAGTAGGTAAAAAATCATAGAAGTCAATTTTATTAGGTATTACTCTTGTTATCACAAACTTCTTGAGGTATGAGCTACATACATGGTGACAGCATTACATACATACATACATACATACATACATATTAATATTTATATAGCGCCTTTACATGAGCATGCTCAAGGCGCTTTACATTTTAAAAATAAAAAACAGAATAGTTATATACTCAGTTATATACTCTCCAAGTGCATTACACTCTAACAAATAACAATTACAAAGAAAACTAATGACTTTTTAAATATCTCTTAAATGATGCGACTGAGGTGCAGGAACGAAGGCTTAAAGGGAGACTATTCCAAATAGTGGGACCAGAAAAAATTACTAAAGAAAGATGATTCAATTACATTTTAAAGGCTAGTAGTCGTCAGTAGACATTTGCTTTAACTTAGGCTTTTTTGTTTTCTTTGTGATTTGTCACAAATAATTCAATAAAGCAATTGTCTTGTTATTATGTTCAGAGGTCAATATAACAGGTCTTTATGCAATTTGGTATGCATTGTTTGTTTGTTTCGGTGTTGTAGTATTATACCATAGTGCATTCATAATTTATGCTCTTGATTTGATTCCCTTATTGTCGTCTTGTATTTTTTTAGATAGCCCCAGAGAACACTATGATATCATTTGAAACAGCAGTAAATAACAGCATTTATGGATTGGAGTCTGATATCAGAATAAGGTAACTACACCATCTTCAAACCGACCCGTTTCTTAGAGATAGACAGTAGGTACTTGTAGACACACGTTTATTTAGATAACAGTTTTTGTATATTCATTAAAGAGAAGGTTCATTGATTTTCAACTTACTGAAATTGGTATCATTGCAATCGTAATCTTAAGAGTATTGCATTTGTTTAACCTGTTAATTTGAGCAAAAATTATAAAAGTTGAATAAAATGGACAAAAAATCAACCCACTCAAGACCCCCCAAACAATGGTAATACATGCTGATTTATGAGTGACGTCCCGTTGTGAACAATAGGTGGCTCAGCTGATCTGATTGACGACGGTGCACGATGTAGTTTGTGTGCAAATCATATGTATTGCATTGAGTACCGTACCCATTCATGCCCGATTTTGTAGTTGAACCTGTGGCCAATACATCCACAGCAACAACTACCTTTTGGTCTTTTGAAGACACACCCGAAGGCTCCTCCATGGCATAGGTTATGGTTCTTAATGGTAAAGACCAGTTTTGGACTTAGACTGGGCTAAAATTTCTTATCATTTTGATGATTCCAGAACCTTGCAGTACACACCAATACTTATATGCTAGATGATCAACCTTTTCTGATCGATTCCCTGTTTCTTTCACAATGTTATCGCATGACCAGTTATCTTTAATAGTTCTATAGATCCATTTTATATCTGTAATTTCTCTTCAAAAAGCGAATGGAGATAACGTTGATAAAATACGTACTAGCGTGCAGCTATAGCGCAGGCCTGTCTTTGTATTATATACGATAAACGTCGGTACGGTCATATTTAACCTGCCTGTAGCGCATGTACGATAGCTGGCTTGCCATGGCCAGCCCAACGCTCGAGCTAGCCGTGAATCACTTACCGGGCTGATCTCAGTTTTCTCTCTATTTCCTCTTTCCCCATTTTTCTGGTACTATGACTTAATTTATTTTTAAAAAATGAGTGAATTGGCCTAATCAGACATTTTCGTAATGAATATCTGGACAATTTGATGTAAATTTGTTGCCTATTTTGCTCCAGAAGAGTTGATAGCGTAGGTCAGCACGCAAAATGTCCTTTGCACTCCCAGATCAGACACATACACACTAACATCCTCAGAATATATCACATTACCGGTACATTATTATGTGACGGGAAATGACATAATAATCAAACAAACATTTGTAGAAAGAATTATGGTGTATCTCATTTAAAGTGCCAAAAATTGCAATGGGCATCCAACGTTTCCCGAATGTATGATAAAGGGTAGTTCACATCGTGACATCACCGTTATCACATGTGTTTAATCGCCGTCTCTTTACTTTGTGTCGGGTTCTGGAAAGAGTGTCCAAATTGCATTTAATTTATTTCTCGCACTAGTGAGGGCTTAAAGGGATCCGGTAACTTTGTCTTAGATCCTTGCTCATGCTGCAATTATAATTATAAACCGTTAAGTCAGTCAGGAACCCCATGACTTTTACTAGCCCTTCGCCTGTCTGATTATCGAGATGTTTATGATTGAAAATCGAAATCAAATTTCGCGAAACGGTTTTCATAACACTACAGTCTATAGGGGAAAACGAGTATGGTAAAACCGGTCACACAAAGGGTTTTACTTTTTTGAGGCATTTCTTGATCATTTTGAAGAACAATTTTTACAATTTTTTAGGGCTTAAATATTATTCAGTTATCGACTGGCAGGGGGTGTAATATAACATAATTCGGACTGCTAAAGGGAGTTATATTTTCCCAAAGCGCGCAGGGCTGAAGGAAAATATGGTCACGAGGGAAAAAAAACTCCCTTCAGGTCCAAAGAATGTTATATAACCCCTACCAGTCAATAATTGTTATATTACATAGCCTTGGTTTGATTTTTTTTTTCTTCCCTGGTTTTGTCATTAAAGCAAATTTTGTCAACCAAGAAGCATGTGACCAAAATGAGTGATATGAACAAAAATAGTTTAAACACCTGAAAACTTATAATGATGTATTAGGTTCATCTAAATTGTCTCTTGTAATTTGCACACTTTTGATGTTGTGGGTCAAATGTGTTTAGGAGAGGTAAAGCAAAGTTAATCACTATGACCCTAAGGGTCTCTTGCCCCAGTGTGAACAGTCAGCAAAATTGTAGTGATTTACGTTTATTTAAACTTGTTAAAACCACAATGATGGTGATATCATTTTTATCACATTGTTGTGTTTCTTGTTGATGACAAATCAATAAAATAAATTGAAGTCTAATGTGTGAATCCTTTGGGTTCTTCTTTTTCCAGTTGGGATGGTGTTCCATTTTTAATGCATGATGATACGCTGGAGAGAACAACCAACGTTGCAGCAGTGTTCCCCAACAGAACGGAAGCAAGAGCAGAGACATTCACTTGGGATGAACTAAAGCAGCTAGATGCTGGTTCCTGGTTTCTTCAGGTAGTCAATGTGGAAAGCTGTGTTCAGCTTCTCATTTTATAATCTTTATACATTATGTTATGAAGGATAAATAGCAAACTGAAAGTGTAGTTATTTCCTTGTGAAGAATTAAAAATGGGTGATTCAAGCGTAAGATAAAATAAAACATGAAGTGGATTTTAGGAAAATGAATGATCAATATTTAGACAAATTGTGAACTTTGAGGTGTCGTGGTCAAGTGGATCACTATGAACTAGACAGAAGACCTCTTTCATACTGGTACATCATAGAATCTCTCTCTTGATCTATGATCTAGACAGAAGACCCCTTTCATACTGGTACATCATAGAATCTCTCTCTTGATCTATGACCCAGACAGAAGACCCCTTTCATACTGGTATATCATAGAATCTATCTCTTGATCTATGACCCAGACAGAAGACCCCTTTCATACTGGTACATCATAGAATCTCTCTCTTGATCTATGACCTAGACAGAAGACCCCTTTCATACTGGTACATCATAGAATCTCTCTCTTGATCTATGACCCAGACAGAAGACCCCTTTCATACTGGTATATCATAGAATCTATCTCTTGATCTATGACCCAGACAGAAGACCCCTTTCATACTGGTACATCATAGAATCTCTCTCTTGATCTATGACCTAGACAGAAGACCCCTTTCATACTGGTACATCATAGAATCTATCTCTTGATCTATGACCCAGACAGAAGACCCCTTTCATACTGGTACATCATAGAATCTATCTCTTGATCTATGACCTAGACAGAAGACCCCTTTCATACTGGTACATCATAGAATCTATCTCTTGATCTATGACCTAGACAGAAGACCCCTTTCATACTGGTACATCATAGAATCCATACTGGTACATCATAGAATCTATCTCTTGATCTATGACCTAGACAGAAGACCCCTTTCATACTGGTATATCATAGAATCTATCTCTTGATCTATGACCTAGACAGAAGACCCATAGACGGAGGGAGTAGAGCGTTATCATGTGTGGATTAGCAATTGAATCCAATGACCAACTTAATGATAATATTGTAAAGCTCTTAGAAAAATAGATTAAGCGCTATACAAATGTGACTATTATTATTATCATTATTTGTCACCATTTTTCTCTTATGTTTTATGACCCAAACAGAAAGACCCCTTTCATACTGGTATGTCAATTCCAAGATCAACGAGAGAGCAGTTTGATGATCAGGGCATCTTAAGTCTCACTGATTTGATGGAAATCGCTAAGAAGTATAACAAGACAGTGATTTTTGATGTGTTTGGACCTCCTCATAATCATCCTTATGGTAATATAAATGAAATCGTTGTGGAAACCATCCTCCAATCTGGCATCAGACAGAATCAGGTAAAATCATTAACAAGTGAATAGAAATGAGAGAGTGAGTGTAAGTGGATAGATAAATAGGTAACTTAATCAATCATTCAATAAATGAACTGATTATCATATTTGCCGGCGTAAACGCCGCAGTATTTTTGGAAGAGAAAATATCAAAAAGTCGGGGTGCGGCCTTTGCAGCGAAAGAGTAAAAAAAAGAAAGTAAGTCAAAACCAGCACGAATTTGCACATATGGGACTATGAACGGTACACTAACTATACCACTTTGGTATAGGACATTTCCACATATTTTACTGACAATTTTATCTTGCATTGTTGACACGAAGACGAAAATAATCTTCCAAAAACAACATCTACCGATAGACCGTGATATAACTTCGTGCCAATGCATTGCAAAAGTAAAAGAAGGGCCCGTTTATGGGAGCTGCCGCGAAGCATCCAGCACGTGAAGTGGCCATTTTCAATCCATTTCAATGTATACATCACAGAAAACTGCAGGATATGGCATTGGTGTGGGATGGCTGAACGGTCTAAGGCGCTGGTTTCGGATCCCAATCTTTTTTTTTTTTTTTAGGTCAAAATCGGGGGTGCGGCCTTTACGGTGCTGCGGTGTTATCGCCGGCAAATACGGTAATTCGTTAAAGGGGCATGTTCCCGCCAGTGTAGCTATCGCTGCTGTAGTCATCGCCATCTTGGTTCCGAAGGTCGACTTCTAATTTGCATACAGCTATCAATCAAAATACGCGCGGCCTGGCCTGCCTTTGCCAAGCCTGCTGATCGCTGCCGATCGTGATGTCACGAAAGTGGGTGGAAACAGCAGCCGAATCTTAGAGCCGAACGGCGATTGGTATAACTTCGGCACATGTATGCGATAATCGGCTTTGTGTGGGCATTCGGAACATGCCATCTGCGTAAGAGCTGTATTCTGTTGGTGTCAATAGGCAGCTAGTACCGTCCGCCAGCGGGTACGTATTTTGAACGCCCTCTGGAGTACGGGGAACATGCCTCTTTAAGATAACGTACAAAAGAATAGAATTATGAGTAAAGACATAATCAGTGGTGAAAGCAGTTCAAACAATCATATTTGGATGTTATATCAGATGTTTTTAGACAAAGCTTTTTTTCTTCCAAAATGGGTTCATGAAAGTTTGATATGATGAAACAATGTACATTGTTTTACAAGTTTATGTATGAACATGCTGTTCAATAATGATTTACTCCATAAATCATTGAGCCAGGTTTAACTTGGCTCATTCTAAAGAGTGTAGGTATGTGATTCGAAATGTCGCAGTCCAAATAAAGAATCATGCAGCACGACCAATATCATGATGTGTATTTCTTTTAGTCTAGCCTTTCAATACTTGAAGGTTGAGCAAACATGTGCATAATATACTTGCACAAACTTATCCCCAAATAAGGATGGTTCACACATGCCCTGGTAAATCGCTCCATCTTTTTGTGTACTAAATAAATGGCAAGAGGGGGAGAAAAAAGAAGCTGCATGCAACTATGGTTCTGTGCCTACGTCCTTACCTGGATATGTCTAAGAAGATACAGAAGTGTAAAGTACATTACACTTTCAAGTTAAGTCCTGGTCATTCATGGTGAAACAAAAAATAACTATCTGGAAGCAATTTGAAAAGGTTGAATATGTATCGCAGAAGTATTGGTGTTTATATATATATTGGAATCATCAAAATTATAAGAAATTTGCCCAGTCTTGGTTAAAGTCACATGCTGCTCACACAGAAATGTTTATATGGGACTATGGCATGAGGTTTTGGTCCACAACATTGTAGTTGTCATGTTTAGAATATAAGCTGAAAAACATTTGAAGAACAACCTTTTCAGGGGACATTTTTATCTAAGATACTCTTCCACGCTAACATTAAAAGAATGAGAAACCTCACAAATTATTTTCCACTTCCGGTACTTAACTTTCTTTTTAACTACACTTAAAGAAATACTGTGGTCTATTGCATATTTGAACAGGCCTTTAGTTCTACCCCTCTTTCATCTTTAGGAGCTCCTGCTTTTTTCCTCTTGAATTGATGGTGAAATAAGTTTTTTTTTCCTCTCTCTGTCTCTCTCTCTCTCTTTTTTCTTTTATAAATAGATCTTTTGGTTAGGTGGAAATAAAGACTATGTGCGGCAGAAGGCACCTGGCTTTGTGCAAACCGTAGAGGGCAGGGGGGACATTTCTGACCTACTGGAAGAAAATATCACCCAGGTCAACGCAGAGTATTCCGAAGTAGCAGACACAGAGATACAGTGAGTTCCAGACGTCCTCTCCGACTTAATTGGATATATAATTTGCTCATTTACTGTAAAATTTCTGGAATTTCACCATTGAGCACCTGTTAAATTGTAATTATTATTCAATCAAATCATCATAATTTACAAGTGCAAGCAACTAACAAAACTACGGTGTATATCTAGTAAAGGGATATTACAAAATGACCACCCACTTCTTGTAACAGAAAATATTTCAACTGTTTGAGTATCAAACTTCATAACTACAGCATCTCAGCCATGCATTATCACTTTATGTAGGAACTTTTTTTTGCATGGTGGGCGTAGTAGGAAAGAGTGATGCACAGTCCCATGGTGTCATTTGACCAATTAGATCGCCTACATGTACATTCTATAACCGGTTTCATAACAATTTATTTTAAGGGTATAAGGTAATTCTAATTCTCATCTAGCAGTCATATTATGATCTATTGTCTATTCTTCTGTCATCCTTTATACTTGTATGTTTTCAAAGTCAAATCATCATCAGACAGCCTGTAACATAAAAAGTAACTTAAAATCAATAATAAAAATCTATTCCTATCTTTCAGCAATCAATACTGGTAATACAATGTATTGTATCTATATGTATGTGTAACATAAATTAATCTTAACTCACTTACTTTATTGCAAAGTTACAATTGACTGAAGGAGATATGAAGAATTTAGGGAAGATGAGATTAAACTTGGGAAGATGCAATTAATTTTAACTTTGTACTTCTACTTCTACTTCTACGACGATACTCAGCAGGATCCATAAGTCATAAGTCATCTATATGTTGCAGGACCATGGACATGTTATTCCCATGATGTTTTGGAAGTGCAATTGTCCCCTCTGCATTTTCATGGCCCTATATAACATGATTGTATAAACCAGCCGAACTTTGTGATCCCTGTATTAAGCCAATAGTCACCACTGGGTTATAGGATTGTATCCGTGCTTACCTCCTTTCTGTTTATTTACAGTGAGTATTCCCAAGCTAACATCTCAACAAATGTTTACATCATCAACGAGGTATGGCTCTACTCTCTCTACTGGTGTGTGGGGGCAACATCCATTACCACTAGCGCCTGCCACATACTCAAGAATGTAGAAACACCCATCTGGCATATGGTATGTATGTTCAAATTCAAAGCACTACGGCAAGTTTCTATCTTTATATGTGAGCAAAAGTTTGACAATGAAAGATAGTCCATGGTTGAGTCTTCAAGTTTTTTCCTGAGTCTAACATGACTTTAGTCCTTGAGTCGGGTTTAACTGAATGAGTAGAATTGATATCACAGTGTTTATGCTGAAATTCTGACATGAGTCCAGCTGAAACAAAGAAAGCCTGCATGATTAGTAAACCTAGTAAAACATTTTTCCCACCTGTAATGTGAGAACAATTCATTCATAGCATATCATTACAAACTCAATTTATTAAAGCAACTGAAAAGTTACATAATTCAATGTTTTTAATTTTATTATTTATTTTTAAGAATCGATTATTGCTTATCATAAGGTAACAAATATATTGAAATAAATATTAACTGTTACTTATAAAGAGCTTTACCAGTTACAATTTAGTGACTAAAGCACTTACAGTATTATTACCCCGGTCACTGGATACTGTAACGATTCTGCATATTACAGTGCATACTCTTCACTTCCTTGGGGAGCATTCCAGCCAGTTGCCCTTTTACACATGCTAATCCAATCACAATGACGTTCACCTTCTACTGGGTATGTACCCATTTAATACCTTGGTGGAGAGGGAGCAATGTAGATCAAATACCTTGTCCAAGTACCGTGCTATGGATTGAACCCACAACCTGTTTATCTTAGATGGCGTGATTAGACCACTCGACTACGATACCTCTACGATAGCTAGAGCTCATCAAGATATTTTTCATAAGCAGTCATCATTATGATTGCCTTTGTAATGTAAGATATATTATCTTTACAGACAAAGACAACATATCTGATAGCCTGGGTGTTAGTGGATGCTGTATCAGTCATCTGCGTTGGCTTAATCTTCCTCTTACAAAGGTAAGCAAGCTTTATTTAGACATAGCTGCCAACCAGTCTCATTTTGGAGGAATGATTCCTATCTTCTGTCTACAAACACGTATTATTAACCCCCTGATATGCCTCCAACCATCTAAGGTGGTGCCTTAGGCATTATGTTTACATCCGTCCATCCACTTTGATGTTACAATATCTCAAGAACAACAAGGGGTATGAGCTTCAAACATAATAAGTGGTGGATTTTGTCTGTGTGGACTTTGGAGCCAGAAAGGTGTTAACTCATACACTTTTAACATTGTATTAATGCTCTTTTAGCTGTGAGTCGATGTCAAGGTTTTATTCTTGTCCATGTTAACAGAGTGAGGCACCCAAACCACATCACCAACCCTGAAGCAATCTCCCTCAATTCACCCCGTCAGAAGACCTTCCCCCACCACCATCATCACCACCGGAAGAGTGACAGGGAGGTACTCTACCAGTCCAACGAGGACACGCCTGCTGTCACACCCACTGCTGATATAGATGGCACAATTGGAAATATGGCCATTGTCATGGAGGACCCAGTTGCCAACATTGGACCCCAGGATCATGATGAGGTGCAGATGCAATTTGATTGAACCAGAATAAACTTGAATAAACTGCTTTGAGCCAGAAGTGAAAGAGGATGGTACTAATTGTTAATGCTCTTTTTTTAGGTACATGTAGCATTGACTTGTGCAAAAAATGATTTGGAAGATCAACCTGAATGAACAAGAATAGAATAAACTACTTTGAGCCAGAAAATTAATATGTTGAGACAATTGAAGAACATAGTGCACATCTGATGCTCCAATAATGAAAGACCATGCAAATTATGTGACAGGAATTTAAAAGTTTAATCTAATACATGAGTAATTTCAAGTTCGGTGTTGAAAGCTGGTGTTGGTGTTGTGAGAACACCCACTCCAGTCACAACAGCGAACTTATAATCAGGCTGGTGTTGGGATTGACCTCGGGAAATATGACATATTTTCGGGCATCTGTGTTGAGGGCTGGTGTTGAATGTCGTCTGCTGAACCTACAGTATCGCGGTTGGTGTTGACAATTTACCTGTAGTTTTCCCATTCACCAACACCAGCCTCTAGAGATTGGGAAATCCATGATTTCAAGTTCGGTGTTGGTGTAGGTTTTGCAGTATACCGCAGGTAACCTGGCACGAATCTCATGATCATGCCGAGGTAAAATCCATTGTGCAGTCAAAACAGCTGTAAATCATGGGAGCTATATGTTTTTCAAGAGAAATCATATTTTATCTGTTGAATTTCTAGTATGACTTTACATTTGATATTCGATATGATGTAATTTAAAGGAATTTCTGAATTGATTATGCTTTTATCGCAAGACTTTTCGCGTGAAGAGCAGCACGTCACCCCGTGTTGAGGCTGGTGTGGAGCTATAGATAACGTGCATATGTGATCGGTATCATCCTTCTAAACTGACCGTCGGTGTTGGAGCTCGGTTTAGCAGCCTTTCCACTCTCTCAACACCAACACCGATCACCGTACTTGAAGTCACTCACTGTTGCCCTCGGGCATTCATGTATACCGTATTTGCCGGCGTAAACGCTGCAGTATTTTTGGAAGAGAACTGAAATATCAAAAAGTTTGGGTTCGGCCTTAAGGCGAAAGAGTAAAAAAAAAAAAGTAAGTCAAAACCAGCACGAATTTGCACATATGGGACTACGTACGGTACAATAACTATACCACTATGGTACAAGACATTTCCACACATCTTACCGACAATTTCATCTTGCATTTTTGACATGAAGACGAAAATAAACTTTCAAAAACAACATCTGCCGATAGATCTTGATCTAAGTTCCTGCCAATGCATTGCATATTTAAGTAAAAGAAGGGCCTGTTTAACAGAGCTGCCTCGAAGCATCCAGCATGCGAAGTCGCGATTTTCAATCCATTTCAATGTATACATCAGAGAAAACTGCAAGATATGGTATCAGTGCTGGATGGCCTAAGGTGGTGACTTTAGTCACATCAACATTTGTACGCAAAAGATCGAATCCCGTCTTCGACAAAAGTTTTTTTTTTTTTTTTAAATGTCAAAATCAGGGGTGCGGCCTTATCGTCGGCAAATACAGTATTTAATGTTTTGTCTTTAAGTTGTATTTCTATATTCTAAGAATGAGGAGTGCGAACAGCCAGAATAAACCAGATTAAACTGCAGACTTGCCAACCGTTCCGGTTCTAACAGAACCGTTCCGTTTTTGAAGTTTTTTAACCATGAATAACGGGACGTTCCGATTTTGGGGAATGCATTTTTTTTTTTTTTACACATGTAGTATAAATACCAATCGGCTTTGAGTGCTGGAAGAATTGCATTGCGCAAGATGCCTGTAGCGTGTTTGCTGGGCGCCACGCTGTTCTCTACAAATGTATTTGCAGCTTGTAATAATGAGCACGCATGTGCATAGAGTGCCTATAGAGTGCCATGCATAATCCCTCAGCCATAGGCACCACACAGCGTGCAAGCGTCGCGCTGTCACTCACTTTCACCGCATAATACGCTCGGTTTTCTGAATTTCAAATGTTGAAAAGTATGATACTGGTGTTGACAGGTTTGAACTCCAACTATAGAGATGGATGCAGTGGCCTCATTGTAGGGCAAACTTTAGCTCAACAGTGTTTATGCATCAAAGCTGGAGCACGGCACAGCACAATCCTGTGCAAATTCTACAATAACTATGGATGGACCCGGACAAATAATATTATTACAAATATATCGTGCGATAAGAGCCGAATTGTAGAAGTTATCAGAAATATATAAAAAAATGAAAATATCCAGTATAAGGAAATATCAAGCGTGAAGTATATTTAATGGATGTTGCAGTTTACATGTTGTGTCTTGAAGACTGAAAGTGTGCATCAGTGAAATTTTCATACTCCAATTGGTAGGGTTCTAATAAAATGTCCCTGAAATCAGTAACGTTATTGCAATATAATTACTCTGATCCAAGAAATGCATGAATCAGTAGACCATATAAGAAAAGGGGCATATCTTGTGAAACCAAAGTGCATGTTATTAACAGGTTATGCTGATAGAGCTGACCGTTGACTGTATTCACTTGTTCTCAAGGCCTAATATAGCAACAAATCAGTTTCTGAAGGCAGTGGGTCAAATAGAGGTCACAGTTTACAAATTGATTTTATGCCTAGTGATTAAGGTGCCATGAATGAGAAACTAAGAAGTTGGGATACTTAAATGGGCAGATTGCTAGTGTGGTATTTTTTAAATTCTTGAAAGAAGTTTAGAGCAATATTTGTCTCTCAATTTTTTTTCTTCTAATTTGGTCCATCAAATGTATCATCTGGTGAGAGCCATAAACTCCTATCATTTATCACATAATTCTGACTCTAAATAGATGATGTGTGTAAACTCCTATCATTTATCACAGAATTCTGACTCTAAATAGACGATGTGTGTAAACTCCTATCATTTATCACAGAATTCTGACTCTAAATAGACGATGTGTGTAAACTTCTATCATTTATCACAGAATTCTGACTCTAAATAGATGTGTGTAAACTCCTATTATTTATCACAGAATTCTAACTCTAAATAGACGATGTGTGTAAACTCCTATCATTTATCACAGAATTCTGACTCTAAATAGACGATGTGTGTACCATTAGAATCTATGATGTGCAAAGAAACTTTTTTCTTCACTGCAGTTCTGACTTCCCCATTTATTTCACTTATTACTTTTCAAAGGATGAAGAACTGCTAAAGTATATGTCCTCAAAAGTTATATAATTTCATTCATGTTGATTTTATCTATATGTTTATAAATAAGATCTTATGTCATTTCAAAATTTATGAGAGATTTTTGGGTTTTACATCATCTTCAGAACAGTACTTTCAGGGTTTTTTCAAGTGCAAACATATGTAAACAATAAAAAGCAAATTATTCATATTATTGTCATGAAAGCTGGTGTGTTTTCAAAGGAATATACGAATGTGAGATTAATGTTGTACATAAAAATTGCATGGCTTTTTGATGCAGTTTGGTGAAGTTTAAAAATCACATTACATGTACATGTACATGTTTGTCTGTATTCACTAGTGGAAGAAAATAAGTTTTTTTGTAAATGCTCCAGAGTAATATATTTTGCAGGGAATACATTTTTTAATAATAATGATATTCCCCATTTATGTAGCGCTTAGTAAATCAATGATGTCTCTAAGTGCTTTACAGATGGGGCAGTTATGTTGAGATGACGTTATTTGGCTGTAGATGAAAGCTTTGCCTTTATAATTTTGTATTATCATTTTACCCACAAAAATAAAAAATTCAGGTAAGAAATGGAGAGCTTTGTGATTACATGTAGATATGACTTGTGGGTCATGTTTCTAGCATAGAATCACATTTCAACTTTAATTCTGATCCGGTTCTTCGAGTACCGGTAAGCTTTAATTGCCAATGATCTTATTTGTCATGTAAATGCTGTATAGTAGGAGATCCTTGCCTCTGCCATAGTATTGCTCTTCCATATTGTAGTCAAGTTATGAAGCATTATGCTCTTTATAATGCCCTTCAACTAAAGTGTTTGCTCATTAATTAGTAGTAATTAGAATTAATTTGACATTGCCAATTTTCTTTCAAGTTCATAAAAAAGGTTAGCATAGTGTTGTTATTAGGACCCAAACAATGGGATAGCTGCTGTAGTGAACAAGTAAACTGATCAAAAAGTTAATAATTGGCAGAAGGATGTATTTGAATAAAATTCCTTTTTGCCTCTTATATTTGCCTCTTATATTTCCAAACCCAAAGTTCTTGGCACATTCAATACTTGTGACAGCCTGTTCTTAAAATTATCTTTTGCCTGATTTTGCTACTTCTACCTCGGGTTAGAATGTTGAAAATAAAAGAATTTTCAGATTAGAAGTTTTAGTGTCGAATAGAATTGGATAGTACCCTATTAGTTTTTGTTTTACCAGTAAGATGTAGTTTTCATAGATTGTATAATGCAATGTTTTCTTAGTACATGTGTATGTATTTCCCTCGAATTCTAGTTTTAGATTTCATTATCTCCCTTGAGCAGATATCCTTTTTTCTTTTTTTGTATTTTTGTTAAAGCTACAAATCAAAATGCCTATTGCCTTACAAATATGCTTATATTAAGTGGTTTTCTCAGTACATATACACTGTAAATTGTTGTTATTTATATTTATCAGGTACATTGTTTATATTGAGTTGTAAATCATTTCAAAAGGAAAAATTAATGTACTTTGGGCTTGATTCCATCTGAGATGTGCATGGCCTGTTTGGAATGCAGTTTATTGGCAATAAAGAAATGTAAATTGTAAGCTAAAATTATGTAAATTTTTTCAGGGTGTTCATACATTATTTTACGAACTTCCTATTTCTGTAAATTCTTTCAAGGCATTTTTTCCCTTCTGAACAAAAATCTTTTGTATGTTTTATTTGTACTTGTGTATGAATTGGCTTATAGCTGCATAATATATATGATTAGTATACAGATTCCTTACACAGGGCCCTGTTTCATAAAATTTGTTATTGATAATAATTTACAATGGTTGATGAGAATTTCTGAAATCATTGCATTTGATTAGTCATGAGTAAATTTGTCATAGATCTGTGGGATTTGTTATTGTGAAACCAGGGACCAGATTTGATCAAATGACATATAAAAGGGGATCAATATCCATTTGCTTTGTAGAGGTGCTGTGGTCTAGTGGATACGTCTCCATACTGTGAACTACAAGGTACAGGTTTGAATCCCTAACACAGCATTGATGTCCTTTAGCAAGACCTTAATCTGCCTTTGCCACACCCCATGCAGGTGAAGTAAATGTGTCCCTCGTAAGATTATTCCAAAATGCTCTGCGCTGATAATGTTGCCTGAGCTAAATCAATAGTAACAATTTTTAAAGCTGTCTAGAATTACATACATGTAGGCACGTTAATATACATGTAAAATGTGCTATACAAGAAGAAAATATTATTTTTTGATATGTCATTAATATTAGTAGTAGTAGTATTAAGTGTCATTTTTATTATTATTGTTTTCTAATGATTATTCTCATTCTTCTTATTATTATTATTATTAATATCTTTATTATTATTATTATTCATATTATTATTGTTATTGTTATTATTCTTTTTAGTATTATTGCTATTACCATTAAATAATATCATTATCATCTTCACAAGGAGATACATCCATATTTCATTCCATATGTTCTTTTCATTAAGTTATTTACGTGGTCAATACACATTTGTCATGCATCCGTCACCAGTGTCATTACCTAAAACACAAGCACCAATAATTTGTATTGAATTAACATTACATTGTGTTTAAAGTCTATAAAGTAAGTAAATTCAAGCAGTGCGCTATATTTCATAAT
>BEXV01000275.1:207202-226336 GCA_003118195.1 Hemicentrotus pulcherrimus | reverse complement strand
TAGTGGACGACCGTCTCTTAAACACCGAGAACAATTAAGCAGCTGTTCACAAGTGTAGATGATCTTGTAGATGAGATGACAAAGAGGTAGGAATTCAGTTATGAACTGATATCCAAACTTAAGAATAAAATTGGACCAGCAAAGAACGTTTCTACGGCAATTTGTTAACTTAAAGTGCTTACATGCATAGCAACCTGGCCTAGCCCTAGCTAGCATGCATCAAGCGGATCTCGGAGTCCAACTTTGCGCCCAGGTTTGCGCCCAGCGGCAGCGGGCTAGACCTACGTCTTGTTGGGTAGATCACGTACCGGTATGATGTGCTGATGATGCAATGACGATGTATTTTTTCTACGAATTTGCGGAATTCAGAAGGTGAACAATTCGGAGAGATTTGGTGAAAGTACCCCGACTTTGAGGGGATGTAGTTTGAAAACTAGCCAATAAGACTTGCAACACCAAATGAACAACCGAGTGAAGGAAGGACAATCAAAATAAGTGCAGGAGAGTACTTGAAAACTATGAGAAATAAATATGATTACCATGACAACCAAAATCATTTTAGGAATCAATTATGTGGCAAAAATGGGCAGGTCAGCCTATAAACGATATACATGTCTTGATGTGTATCCAATTGTTTTGTGTTGTAAACAATCTTCCTGCCTCTTTATTTTTTGTTTTCTAGAATGATATCTTTGTGACTTCTCTGACAAGGCAAATACAATGTGTGAAAAAGGATACGGGAACTTTAGCCTATACCCTTTCACTAGGGGCAAGGCCGTTTGGAATCATGCTCTATGGCCCACAGTATCAGCCTGTCATAGATTGTAAGTATCTGTTTAGAAGAAATAAAGGTTTTACAAATTTATCCAAACAATCAGATTTCAATCATTTTTTTCAATGATAGACTTGCAATTAAACTTGGTCTCAATAGTCTAGTTCAGGTCATGAGGATATTTCTATCTATTATTGAAAAGAATAGGAACAATGAATAATGGTGGAACAACTCCCGTTATCAACAGGAGGTTCAAATTTTTTTATTGAGATAATCAAATCAGGAATAGGAGAGATCCTAATGGCATTATATGCATATTACCAAGGCTAATTTGACTTGTGAATGATAGGAAGAATATATGATATGAAACAAGGATAACAAACTAAGAAGGAACGATAGAAAAATCATCTAAGAAATGTGCACATGAAATGATGGGAAAAAATTAAAGGAGAAACATATAGATTAAAGGAAAGATGGAACAAAAATGATGGAAGGACAAAAACAAAGACTGACAGATGAAATAATAGAAAGAGAAGATGTGAGAATGATAGAAATAGAAAATAACATACAGAAGGATGAAATATGCTGCTCTCACAACTTAACAAAGCTGACTGAAGAAAACGTATTCATTTCTAATTTGCCTTAGATCAACTAGATCATAGATTCATCAATAACAATTACACAATTTTATCAAATCTATGACCTTCAACTGATGAACACTTCATTCTATTTCCTTTATGTTGACAAATATGTGTGTCAAACATTAGATTGTCCTTTAAATCTACTGTAAAACCAAATACCTTTGTGAGTGACACATTCATGGTATCTGCTATTTTTATATTGCGCTTAATACAATGTCTCTATCAAATAGTATTTTTGTGTCTATTGTGGTTCAGTTATTTTGCGTCATGAAACTTTTGTTAATCTGAATCGCTCACAAATTAGCAAACATTTCATGCATGCCAAAATTTCTGGTTTTACAGTGATGTCTGTTATTTCATGCATATATACAGCTCCCTGTGCCAGCAATCCATGCCAGCATCTATGTACAAGCGCCCCAGACTCCTCTTTCAAGTGTGTCTGTAACCATGGTTATGAGCTGACGATGAATGGAACGTCTTGTGTTAGAGGTAAAAAAAGACTTTGTACTCCCTCAGGTCAATGGGTCATGTACAACTGATACTATGTGTGAAATATTTGATTTTATAGATCCATCAGAGGAAAGCAAAATTATTTCATCAAATTCTGGAAGGATGGTGTTGATATCTCAATTAAGTGAATTAAATTATTGTGCCCCTATTTGAATGGAGTCGTAATAGTGACATCATCAACACTTATTGTCTCTGTTGATGAATGTTAACCAAAGATTTTTTCCTTTGTCAATACTGTGTTAGCACAACTTATAATTTCTTGGGTACATATTTTACTAGCAATCCGCTTTGATTTGAGATTCTATGAGTAATTAATTTGTAAACTTGACACTTAATGCCTCATATTTGTTTCACCTTCTCATAAGCCCTGCACTACATGTAACTCTATCATCATGCATGGTTCCAAATGTAGATGTGCTGTTGTCTAGTGGAGGAATCTAGGATGGATTGAGAACCAAGATACGGGGTAATCCCCTGCCGCAGCACTCGCGTCGTCTGACAACATTTAACCTACATTTGCCTCACTCAGTAAGTGGGTACCAGCCAGCAGGATTTGTTCCTTGAATGCATTGAGTGCAATGGCTGATAGGGCTGAAGCCAGGGTAATAATATCCAACAGTCCTTTGGAAGCATATAGAGACATTATATCATAATGATATATTGTACAAGAACTATGTGATGATGGATTACCGGTAGGTATCATATAATTGTATTGGTTCAAAACAAATCTCACCCTTTCACCCATTTCCTAGATGAAGAGAAGATTAATAAACCCCAGCTCCTGTTTGTCACCCGCCATGAAATCGTCCGCTTCCCAGCAAATTTTGCAGACATCCCTGACGCTCAGATAGTGAAGAACAAATATCTTGTTTCCAATCGCACCCTTCTGGTTGCCGTTGAGATGGATGCAAAAGCAGAAATGATGTTCTATTCTGATTATGGAAAGCGGGAGATCTATCGGGTCCGTCTATTTAGCGGACGCTCCATCAAGACTGTTGTGGGTGGAGTTGGAAGTGCAGAAGGTAATTGTGTTTTGTAGAGGTTTGTTAAGACATGAAATGGCTAAACCTTTTTATGCCTCCGTTACGAAGTAGCCGGAGGTATTATGTTTTCGGCTTGTCCGTCCGTCCGTCCGTCCGTACGTCCCGTTCTCGTGATCGCGTTATCTCAAGAACCTATTGATGGATTCCTGCCAAACTTTGGTCATGTATGTATCATGCAGTGCCAATGAACTGATTAGATTTTGGGGTCACGAGGTCAAAGGTCAAAGGTCAGAAGGGTCATTATGTATGCAAAAACAGCTCGTGATCGCGTTATCTCAAGAACCGATTGATGGATTCCTGCCAAACTTTGGTCATGTATGTATCTTGTAGAGCCGATGAACTTATTAGTATATAGATTTTGGGGTCATGAGGTCAAAGGTCATGTGGCTCATAATGTATGCAAAAATAGCTTGTGATCGCATTATCATTAGAACAGATTAAAGGATTCCTGCCAAACTTTGGTCATGTATGTATCTTGCAGAGCCAATGAACTCAGTAGATTCTTTGGTCATGAGGTCAAAGGTCAAAGGGTCATGGGCACATTATGTAAGAAAAAATAGCTTGTGAACGCACTCTCATTAGAACTGACAGATGGATTACTATTTAACTCGAGATATCTTGCAGAGCAAATGAACTGAGTTGATGCTAAGGTCAGGAGGTCAAAGATCAAAGGGTCATATATGAACATGAGAAATTGCTTGTAATCACGATATTCTGAAGACCTGTTAACTGATGACAATTGAACTTGAATTTGAAAAATTTCTTCTCTTTTGGTTTGTAAAATTGCTCTATGACAGAGGCATCATTTCGACTGCGCGCAGTCGAAGTTCCATCTAGTTTATATTTATTATGACGTAAAGTGTCACATTTCTGTATCTTATAACACAGAAGCCAGTGAATGCACTTAAGTCCTTTGTTGCGTGCAGTTACGATTCATTTACAAGTAATACAAAAACCTTGGGGATTTCTGGCGCGCATTATCTGCAGAAGCCCTTACAGGTATATAGTTATAAGACTAGGACGCATCTGATTTCATGAAAGTTATACTGTATTTGCCGGCGTAAAAGCCGCAGTATTTTTTTAAGGGAAAATATCAAAAAGTCGGGGTGCGGCCTTTGCATCAAAAGTGTTAAAATTTTTTTTTTAAAGTCAAAACCAGCACAAATTTGCACATATTGGACCATTAACGGTACAATAACTATACCACTATGGTACAGGACATTTCCACACATCTTACTGACAATTTTATCTTGTATTGTTGACATGAAGACGAAAATAAACTTCCAAAAACAACATCTGCCGATAGATCTTGATCTAAGTTCGTGCCAATGCATTGCAAAAGTAAAAGAAGGGCCCGTCTAACGGAGCTGCCGCGAAGCATCCAGCACGCGAAGTCGCCATTTTCAATCCATTTCAATGTATACATCAGAGAAAACTGCAGGGTATATCATCAGTGCGGGATGGCCGAGCGGTCGTAGGCTGTGATTTTAATCACATCAACATTTGTACGCAAGAAATCGGATCCCGTCTTCGACAAAAGTTTTTTTTTTTTTTTTTTTAAATGTCAAAATCGGGGGTGCGGCCTTATCGCCGGCAAATACGGTAATGGATTTTCTAAACGTGAAAATTTAAACCCCCCAAAATATGACAATTTTTATATTCCTAGTCATGACATGGTAAGCATACAAGTTTATGAGTGGAATTTGATCAAATATCTAAAATTAAAAATCATTGTTAGGATGCAGTATTGTGATTTAGGTCTGAACTCCACACTACATTTGTATCTGTAAGAACAGGTTTGCTACTGGATGATCAGGCATTGTACTATATTAGGTAAACCACAATTTGGATTAAAGTAATAGTAAATTTTATCAAGGTTGGCTTAGCAAAATATCTGTTTATTTCATTATCCTCAAAATAAGAATCGTTACATGGAAGCCCGCTCCTGCTCTTACACAGTCAATACTCAAGTTAATTGTGCTTAAATTATGTGATATGCAGATATTCATTTTAGAGCAAAAGTACTCTCTAGTTTGATAGTTCACAGTTTTTACATTGGTTTCATCTAAAGAAGGATTTGCTGACACCTCAAATAATATTTCTTATTGATCAGGTTTAGCTGTTGATTGGTTGAACCAAAACCTTTACTGGACAGACGCTGTCCGGCGTCACATAGCAGTGTCAAGGTATGATGGCAGCAGAAGGAAATTCCTCTTGGAAAACGATGTTGTACGCCCCAGAAGTTTAGTGATCCATGCCATTCGCAAGTAAGTCTATAATGAGAACCATAAATGGGGATCATAAGCTACACACTTTGTTTTCAAAGTCTAAAAGTCCTCTAATTCAGTGAATTAGGATAATTTGTTTTGTTTATTTTGGTTCTATATATCCTGGCATCGACTGGTGGTACAACATCATGACAGATGTCACATGGATTGGAAGACCTGCGGGGGACTTGAAGTTGACATAAAGTTTGGATACAACATTGAATAAAATCACATATTAAAAGAAAAACAAAAAAAATGTAACATGTGAAGTTCAAACATACATGCAGACGTAGCTTAAAAGAATCATAAAGTAATGCCAGATAGAGAGATGGAGAATATAGAGGTTACAGGAGAGAAAGTAGAAAAGTAATGCCAGACAAAGAGTTGGGGAAAAGAGGGAAAAGAGGAGAGAGAGATCAAGTAGAATAGGGAGACTGCACAAAATAACATGTTACGGACAGGCATGACAATTTTCCGCGTATACGCGGATTTCCGCTTTTTCCTCCGATCCTAGATTTTTTTTTTTTTTTTTTCTCATGAAAGTGATCTGCACATAATGCATATTAAACACATTTAATGGTATTGATAAATGTGTATTCAGAGCCTGTTTTGGGGTAGGACATATGTTATATAGAATCATCTTAATCCAGATTCTCATTGAATATGAGGTTAAATATCTCACAACAAAATGCACTAGATTGTACAATTCTGAACCCCAAATTTGAAAAATTTCCCTACCGTGGAAGGGGGGGATACCCCCCTCCCACACCCTTCCCCGCTCGGTCACTTCGCTCCCTCGCTTTGGTTTGCGAAAGTTTTTCAGTGTTTTTTATGAACAGCACTTTTCATGCCTGTACGGATCATGACTGTTGAAGTGGGGATGGTTTCTGAGCAGAATAAAATGATTATACAAACCAATCACCACTTACCGACTTTAGGCAAACAGAGATACCCAGGCATGAATCCTCCAACAGTATAAAAACTGGTCCAAATATTGCACTATCCTCAAGTTGTACACCACAAAATCACCACAGATGATATCACAAACTATACTTGGCTAGCACAACCGATGTTTAGGAATGTTCTCCGAGTGAATTGCAGAGAGATTAGATGTTAAGAAGATGAAGGAGGTTAGAATTGAAATAGAAGAAATATGCTCCCAGTGAATGCAGGAAACAAATTATGGTAGAAGAGATGACGTTCTCCAATTAACGTGTTCACTCGCTGAGAAAACTTTGAGAAGTGTGTTTTTGAAGAAAGAAGTGAGGATGAGAAAGAAGATGTTGTTTTGCTTCTTCTTTCGAAGCAGGATTATAACAGAGAGTTCTATACCAATTCTGGGAAGTAAGGGTGAGTCGCTAGTGATAACTGCAGTGTACCACAGCCATTGTGCCATTAAAGCTGACACTTGTTAACAAATATATAGGAATGGCAGTTCCTGGTATATCACAGAGGGCAGTGTCCTATCAAATCTATTTTGCAAAATAACAAATGAAATTGAGAAATGAAGAAGATGATGATGATTATTCAAAGCATTTGTATGGCGCCATATAACTGTTTAAAAAAAACATTCAAATGATGAAATGAGGAAAATACTACACTGTGATGTCATTAGCTTAAAATTGTGTTGTCGGTTAAAAATACTTTACAGTGCGTCCCAGAAAAAACGAAACCGAGAGTTATCGACGTTTTATCATAACTTAATCACAATTATAACCAATAAATGATACATATTTGGAAAGACTTCATGCAGGGCTGATTGTCAACGAAATGGAGTTAGGTCTTTTGTCAATTCTGCTTGTTGGTACTGCAGGCAGCCAGTGAAAACGATTTTGTTTAATAAAATTAGGGAGATGCAAGCACTACTTTAAACTAACAGAACTTTTTCATTCCTTGCTCATTTTTCCTGATTGAGGTGTCATATTAAAGGGCAGAAACTCAACTTTCCAGAAATGTGAATTTTCCTACGAAATTTAGATTTCGCCCGCCAAATGACTTTTTGGTTTTCTTCCCTCAAATTGCTTTTAATCACTCATGCGTGAAATGCGTCACATAAGATGCATCAAATGAAAGAGGAGGCTCTAAGCTTTCCAAATATGTGTCATTTATTGGTTATAATTGTGATGAAGTTATGATAAAGCAACGATAATTCTCTGTTTCGTTTTTTCTGGGACGCACTGTATAATACCATTTAAAATTTGCTGAATTGATCTCGGCTGTCGAAAGTCTGATGGACACGAAAAATATTGCATGTTTGTAGATATTTACGTAAGGAACAAGGTAGTATAATTAGTTTTTTCCTAATATGCAAAATTTTGTCGTTATAGCCTAATTAATTATGCAAAATGCTAATTTTATGCATTTTACAGAAAACTCTACATACTTGTCCGAAGATTTGTGAAGAATGTTGAAAATGAATTGAATAAATTTTCAATCATCTCAAATTCATGAGGTTACATTAATTGTATGATATTTGAAAATGCATAGGTTAGTTTGCATAAATTATGAATACGCATTCATGAATATAAAATCTGGAAATATACAGGGAACTAGAATCATTACAAAAATTGTCAAACTCCACTTTTTGAATGTTAATTGAAACTCGTTATTCATTTCTAACTTCTTTTCTAACACAAAATAGTTATTTTTATGTATTTGATAATGATAATTTATGCAAATTTTATGCGGTTTTCAAATATTTTTGGTTTTTTATTTCTTATATCTATTGTTTTATTTCTAATGTATTATTTTGTTCTGGAAAACATCAAATTACTTTGAGAAACATATCAAAGCAATTTGATATCAATTAACATCTAAACCTGTATTCACATTTCTGCTTGTACATACATTTGTTTTGTAAATATATGCAATTAGAGCATATTTTTGATGACATGCGCACATTAATTGTTATGTAACACCTTACAGATATACGATTTCGCCTATAATGGTATCAAAATGTGCGTAAGACTTTAGGGAAAAAAGTTATGAAACAACAATTTAAAATTCCATGCGGTTATGGCGCAATCTCCGCAAGCCTTCCCAGACAATTGTGAACCTATGAATGGCAGTCTGATGGAGTCTCTCCGTTCTTGCCTTCAGATGAACAAATCTAACCTCCTCTGAGTGCATGACACGTATTACAATATTATCTCCAACTACTTGGCATCTTATTAAGCCATACCAGGATTTAACAAAGAATGAAACCATCAAAAAAACCTCCAAGATTTCAAAGTGTACCATTTCAAATGGTGAAGACGCTGGTCATATGGCATCTCTTTTTGTTCCACAATATTGATGTTCTCAGCCATCCAAGCGGGCACCCATAATCAAGGATGGAGAAGAGATGCCAGCAGACATACGTGAGATGAGACGGAGCATACAATTACACTTCGAAACTACATGATTAAAATGTTCATTCCAGTTCAACTGTAAATTGAGAAATACTCCTATATATTAAATACAGCTCACCTGTTCCATGATTACACCATCAATACTTTTATTAAACATTTGGTACATGCTTTGGTACATAAAGGAATGAGATTAACCCTTGATGGTATGTTTTTGTTTGGAGTAGCCAAGGGTAAAATTTATTCACATGTTGCATGTAATACTTTTATTCGTACTCATGTCAAGGAGGATTTCATCTAGGTATTTCTGCAAGTGTATTCTGCGGTAGCAAGAATACTGATCTTTCATGCTTTGAACTATTTATGACAGGTTTATGTTTTGGACTGAGTTCGGACCTCCATCTCAGATTGAGAGGGCTAATTTGGATGGAACAGGACATATGGTGATCAAAACTGGACTGAACTCACCCAATGGACTGGCTTTAGACTTCAACAATGATAGGTAAAGGCTTTAATCCAGCATTGTCTTGTATTTGCCTATTTAAACATATCATAATCATTTGATGAAGATAACTGTTGCATGTTTTGTTATGCATGTGAATTCTCCTAGCTCTAAGGCCATAGCTTTAAGCTTTGAGACATAAAGTAGCATGATCTCATAAGACCTAATGTACAATGTATATGGCACAGTTTATCTTATCATAGAGAAATGTATCGTTTGAAGATCATAATGTGAACACATAATGTATAATGTGCCATCTGTTGAAGGATACTTATGGCACATGGCAAATAAGTGTTACTGCAATGTGTGAAAAGGCAATACATTTGAAAGTAAAAAGTTCATGTACAGTGTGTTTGTTTTAAATATTCAAATTCTGATCTAAATCATCTTGGTTTTCACATCCCCTGATCCTGAAACAGGTACACAAATATTTATGAAGGATCTTGAAAATTGTACTTGAGACGTATGGAAGTAAATGAATGATTGTTTTCTTAAACTAATAAAATGGTGCTAGGCTCCAGGCAACAACTTGCAAAGAATATTATTACCTCTATATACATAGGTCTATATACATGTACATATGTGTTGGTTCTACTCATATCGCTCCTACTGATGAGGCAAGAAATAGATATTTTATTCCATCATGACCCTTGATTCACACATCTCAAACATTGTGAAGTATGCTAATTCTAACATCCATAACCTTTGTAATAAGAAACCACCGAGCAGCTATGCTTATATATATAAATGTGACTACTTATCTGGATAATGTAATTCCCTCATCTTTGGCCTTCTTAAGTATCAAATTCACAAAATACAATAAAATACAGCTAACCGGCTTGTCATCAAATCTTTTGACCCATGTACTAAATTATTTATGAACCTTCACCCTAAAGAACATCATATTAAATCACATACCGTTCACTTCATAACCTTGCCCCTTCGTGTATTTCCTCTCTCCTTCATCCCTCTTCAACAACATGTACATTTCCACAAGACTTAAACAACCCAGAACTAAGAGGAGTTGGGGTGACTTTGGAAACTTATTTTATGTTGGAATTTTTCTACTTAATTTCGATAATTAGGTGGTATGTACTATTGTACATATCACCTTTTTTATTTGTCAATACATATTTTCTTTTTTTTCTTTTTGTACATTTCTTGTATGACAGATATCTCTGAAATGGCAATTGTATTTTCCTTCAAATTTGGCACAATGGTAGACCCTATTGTGGACACACAAATCTTTGAACGTGACCAATTGTTTCTGTAGTTAAATTGTTTTAGATGTTGAATATAAAGCAAATAATCACCTCTTGGTTTCAGGCGATGGCAAACTATCACTTCCTCGGCGATCTGAATGTATACGCTATCTTTCCATAGCTACATCCAGATCGCCTCGGAAGTGATAGTTTGTCCCATCACCTTTAAGAACGGTAATTATTTGCTTATTATCTGTACATTATTTCTTAACTGTTTGTTATATACATATTTTGTTAGGTGCCTTTCATCTTTAGGATATTATTATTATTACAATCATCCTGTAGACAGTGTAGGTAAGGAATACTTGTGGAATTTTTTTTCCAGGGTTAGGAATGGAAGAGTGAAGAAAATCTATCATCGCTTCATATTATCGTTTCCTGTTTCTGATATAGATTATTCTATGCCACGCGGGGCGATGGTATCATCAACTCTGTGAATATGGATGGGTCTGAACCTACAAGAATCTATCAGAAGTCAGGGGCAAAATACTTTGACATTGAATTGTTTCGTGTGAGTATACATGTATATCAACCTGACTTTAGGTTGCATCCTTTGTAAGAGCAGCCATTAGTCTGTTTTTTATATTTTTTCTAAGTGCTAAAGTTATTTTCAAATGCCAATGTTACCATTTTGTATGTGACATTTTTACACAATGAATTTTATATTTCCTCTTATGGAAAACTATGTATGACATGTTATATGATAGAGTATTTATATAAGATTGTCAATAATACAAAGGAAAATTGTTGAAATTCTGATTTTTGTGAACTCTGTGTCGATTTACAATGAGTGAAGAATGAATTATTATAAATGTATATAATCATTTCATGTATTTGAATAATCATTTAGGGTGTTGTGACCAATTTTTTTTAAAAGTGAATAAAATAAAAAAATTGGTGGGCCAACTTACCAATGGTTCAAAATCCTAGGCAAATATTTCTCAAACAAATACATTTGATGGCTTGAAGCCTGTTCAAGACTTCCCTGACACAGCAACAACTGATATGTACAAGGTACTTGTAGATTGCACTAAAGTGTTCACATACATTTGTATCCTACATCGTCCTTGATTGTCACATGAGTAAAGAGTGGTAATAAACATAATTTTATTAAATAAATTTGTTTTCACTGGCTGCCTGCCATAGCAACACAAACAAACTCCGCTTCATTGACGATCAGCCATGCATTAAGTCTTTTGTCTTTTTTGTTGTAAGTGTAGACAGCCAGTGGAATAAATATATGGAAATGCAAGCATTACTTTAAATAAACAGAACTTCGTTATTCCTGGCCCATTATTCCTGATATAGGTGTCATATGAAGGGGCAAAAAATAAACTTTCTAGAAATATGATTTTCTCTTTGAAATTCAGATACCGTCCATCAAATGACTTTTTGGTACCCTCTATTCAAATTGTTTTTAATCACTCATGAATGAAATATGCATCATATGAGTTGCATCAAACGGAAAAGGAGGATATTAGCTTTTAAATATGTGTCATTTATCAATTATAGTTGTGATTAAGTTGTGATAAAACATTGATGATTCTCAATTTCGTTTTTTCGGGGATGCACTGTACAGTTGTAATAACTCTTGTCTTCTTTCAGGACTATCTCTATTTTACTGAATGGGGCACAGACAGTGGATTACATGCAGTCAGTATCAACAAACAAGAATTAGTGAAGAGCATGGTTGTGTCTAACGTAGCTTATGGGGTCCGCATGTATGATGATACCAGGCAACCAGATGGAATAAGTAAGCTACATGTATGAAACTCTTTTTCACCGACAGCTCTTCTCTTTATAAGTCCTTAAAAAGAGACGTTGTATTGCTCTTTGCGGCCGACCCAACATTTTTGAAATCTACAGTCTGCTTTTAAGTTTTAAAAAAAAGTTTAATAAATAACAAAATATGTATCAAAGCAAAATGAGAAACATCAGCCCAAAGAGGGAGAAAGAAAAAAAAAAGGAGATTTTTGACCGACCGACCCATGTTTTGGCACCTAAAGGGCAATACAACATTTTTTTTTTTAAAGGCCTCATTGTTCACAGCCATTCTTGAAATTGGGGGAAACATGAAGGTTTTGTTTTTTTTTAATCAAGAAAAGGTGGAATGTGAGGAAAAAAACTTTATTGGCTGATGTAGAAAGTAGTGGTAGTCAGTCTCGCATTTTGTCACATATCCAAACTTTATATCTGATAGAGGATATGATTATACAGGGTTCAAATTAATTTGTTGTCCACGGGGGCTCTTCTGAAAAACTTCCACTGCTGACGGTGGCACTGCACTGTGAGCTTCCGTTGTTTGAATCATTTAATACTCATAGAACAAGAAATCTTTCATGCTCATCTAAGTTCCATTTCATTGGTTAAGGTTTGAAAATTGAAACTCAATATTGTATTAAAGTTATTACAGAAAAGATAATCTTGATTTTATAATTCCACGGGGGCGATTTTTAATTTTGCAAACGCCCCTGTGAGCAACCTGACAGGGGCAATTATGTAGCTCACAGGGGCAAATAGCCCACCACCCCATCTATTTTAAGCCTTGATAGGATATGATGGTTTTAGTATGTAAAATCACTCCTCTTAATAAATATTAGGGATTAATCCATGATTTAAAGAAAATGAAATGCTAGGAACACTGACTTTTGGTAGATAAGGAGTTAAAATAAACTTTACCATTTCATCTAGTGACCTCAGTAGAACAGGAACTTCAACAATAATTTGTAATCGAGTGGTTAACCATAATTAACACATGACCATACATGTGCACGATATGCAACAAGTGCTATATTCATGTTATAGTACTTTTGCACGTTTGGAATGCATTTTTATGAAATAAACTCATAAACCCAAGACTCTTGTTGAAGTTTGCACTTCCCATTCAAGTTATCCATAAATGAGGAAAAAAGGAAATTCCCTTGGTGATAAGCAAAATTAATTTTGTTAGTATCTGTTGAAGATTCTCCAGACAGACCCAAGTTAAATCCTGTTTTTTGTTATTGATTAAATATGAAATTCACAATTATATCATTCTCATTGACAGGATGGTAAACTAGTAATAAATAGAACAGGACAGTAAATATATTGAAGCAAGGCTGCTAATAAATACATTGTATTACAGAACAGTACATTTACTCATTTAATAAATGCAGGAAACAAAAAAACCTAGATAGCAAATGCTTTTCAACATTTTCCATACATATCTTTGCCTTCCCACCAGGTGTCTGTGATGAGGAGTCATGTGACCACCTGTGCTTACCGAGGTCAACAGAGGGCTTTGTCTGTCACTGCAGCATTGGGTTTACCTTAGCAGATGACAATGTCACATGCAATGTTGGTATGTGTAACAGGCCTTTATGGAAGATGGGTATATGAACATGTATATTGATTGGGTTTAAAGAGAAAGGTGACTTTGATCTCATTGTGAATGAAACTGTCTGGAAGCAAATAGGACAGATTGATTATGTAATTTTTAAGACTTTATGCATACTGCGAGGTTTTGAAATTCATACTATTATATTTGGAGGAAGGAGTTAGTTTGGAGGAGAGGAAGGGGGCATGTTGTCCCAGGGTAAAATTTACATTTTCTTGGATTAGTGAACAACAATGTCTTACAGGTATAAAACATAATTTGTATGTTTTTCTAGATCATTCTTTTCTTTTATTCTCATTAATATACATATTTTTCTAATTCAAAACAAATAAATACAAAGATTAACCAATTATTCTTGGCTTTTTTTTTCTTCTATAGATATCATGGAAGACAACTTTGTCTTGGTGGCTGACACCCACATTCCAGGTATCTTTCAGATCAGTATGGATGGCCCCATGACCCGATTCACTGCACTCCCCCTTGAAGACATAGTGCGAACCATAGCGTTGGCCTATGACCCCATTGAGACCAGAGTGTACTGGACGGATGTGAGGCTAGGTTCATTCAGCAGAGCTTATATTAATGGGACTGGTCAGGAGACGCTAGGCAGGTCAGGTGTTGATGGTAAGATCTGTATGCTTTCTTCTCTTATTGTGTTGGATGCAAAAGTTTATGTCTTTTTTATTATTACCCTGTCATCCTCCAATTCTTTACCTGTTGTTCAATAAATCGTAGACAGCTACTCCCTTCAGAGCTGCCCAGATGATGAATACTCTAAAAAGGCTTTGTTAGTTCGGTGCTGAGAGCTCAAGTGAGGGGGATTTCATCCCCTACCCCCTCCCCCATCCCCCTCTGCCCCCTTTCCTGACAAGCTTTTCATTCAATGTCTAAGTTCGCCATATCATAACAAATTAATCTTTCTATTTCTTCTCATTATGCATTTAAAGCCTTAAAATTTGTTTGTTTCACAACTTAATTGTTTAGGGAAAATATTACACACAAAAAAAAGTGCGCATTCATATGTCACCAAAATTACCTCACTTTAACAAATAAAAGGTAGAATTAAAATAAATAAATAAAAAAAAAAATATATATAGAGAGAGAGAGAGAGAGAGAGAGAGATCATCATTAGCATGTAATGCTTATGCATGTCATTAAAAGAAGAAAAAAAAGTTTTAAGCCTATAATCAGATGATAATCCCCACCCCAATTTCTTTAATTTGATTAATAGCAAGATAATAGCAATGCTAATAAAGCTACTGTGAATTTATTTGATTAACTGGAATACTAAACAAAGAGAAGTAAATATATATATATATATATTTTTTTCACATACCTGAGACATCACATGAATTCTGACAATACCAGTGTTTTCTTCACATGTGAAAGCCATGGAAAGCTGTGTGTCTGCAATTTCTGTTGAACCTCTGAGATTGCTGTTTGGATATATACCGGTCTGCCAAAGTAATGTAACATTTTAGATGTACATTGGCATGTTTATGAGTTTTGTCAGTCTGAAAGAATTTAATCTTGTATTTTCTTTCACAATCCCCCATGCTTTTAAGTAGTATATTATGTACAGATGAGAGGCATGTTTGGATATATACCGGTCTGCCAAAGTAATGTAACATTTTAGATGTACATTGGCATGTTTATGAGTTTTGTCAGTCTGAAAGAATTTAATCTTGTATTTTCTTTCACAATCCCCCATGCTTTTAAGTAGTATATTATGTACAGATGAGAGGCATGAGAAATAAGATGTACCCTATAAATCTCTTTGTATACATTTATGTAACATATGTGAATGGAAACATTGTAGTACCAAACCATCTTTATCTAATTATTTCGTTTCTCTCTCATTTATTACAATAAGATGTTGACAAATTGAAGTCATGTTTGTTAAAGATACATAAAGAGTGAAATTAGAGTCTGTTTATCCATCTCCCCAGGAAATGTCCCTGAATATACCTGTGAAATCGTCAATGAAAATTCAGAAGTATGTAAAGAATATAATGAAATAGGTGTTACACTTGGTGAGTGAATTTATGTAGCTTGAACAAGTAGATAGAGCTAGAGATAAAAGTGCACCACAGTGAGTGAGTGTGCCATTACATCATTATGATTGTGTTATCTTTCTTTTTTGTCTTTTGATGTTTGAATAGATGATGATTGTATAACACATGCTTTGGTGACATTTTCTCTGCAGTCAATTATCTGCACTAACCGAATGTCTATCTTTAACCATGGACCAGACATTCACCTAAACTTCACCCTAAAACTATCCCTTTTTTAATCCCTAAAATCCACTTACAACTCTAGTCCTTTGACAAAATAAACCTAGAGCAGTTGTTAATTGCCTGAGCAAATGTTGAATCATCTACATATGTTGGTAAAGGCACATGAGATTTCTAGACATAAATGACAGCCACTAAAATTGCCTACTCTTTTAGCACGAATGGAACTACAACAACAACCTACCAAACATTGTTATCTATTTTCGGCAGAAGTGGCAATTTTAGCCAAAAGATAATGAGTTTCTAGAGCAAAAATGATTGTAAAAGATACATGCACCGGTCATTCATTTTTGTTTTTATATTTTGTATGTTTCTCATCACATGTTTTTTAAATATTTTTTCAAAACTAAATGAGGATGGAATCTTCAAAACTATAATTCAAAGAATAAAAATGTATCTTATCGTGACACTGCATAGTTTAGAATGTAGGTTTATGTTATTCCATATACATGTACATGATACCAATTGTATCAACTTGAATCAATAGAGAATGCAAAGATAAACACAAACAGTGTTGATCTATAATAGCTCCATTACTTCCTCCCTTTGACAAGTTTATAGTTATTTAGAGTTACCTGTCCAANAGAATGCAAAGATAAACACAAACAGTGTTGATCTATAATAGCTCCATTACTTCCTCCCTTTGACAAGTTTATAGTTATTTAGAGGCACCCACCAAACAGGCACCCACCCACCTACCAACCAAACAAGCACCCACCAAACAGGCACCCACCCACCCACAACCCACAAAAGAATACGATAAACAGTCACACAAACGCCCACACACAACCCAGCCAAACAGTAGCACACACCTACTAGCACTCACCCACTAGCACACCCAAAACATACACAAATACACTTCCACTCACTTTGGAATGTGTCCTTTGATGAATACTGGAATAAAAATATAAATAAAAGACATTTGCTAGTTAAAGAAAAATTTACATGTAAATGATAATTTCTGTTAAAAAGAGAGTAATCATGCTGTAGAAAAATAGAATACCGTGATTAATGATATTATTCTACTGTCCAAACAGTGGTAGCTGGTTTTAACAGTTATGACAATGAAACAAGGTTGTTTAAAAAAAGATTCAGCTTCTTCTTCTTTAAATTCTTGCTGTTTATTGTTTTTCGTTTCCATATTCCATTTCCTTCTATCTATTTATTGTCATTTTTATCTCTTTATCTGTATACTATAAGTGTTCTGTATACAATTATTGGAAGTTACCGGTAGGTAAAGGTGTTATGGTGTGTATTCATACTTTCATGGTTCTCATGATTTTATGATCCTTCAGTTACATGTACGTACAAATAAGGCAGATTATTTGAACATTTCAATTTGCTTTTATAACTTTCTGCATAGTTATGTTTGTGGTGCTAGAACTACATGTAAGGCATATATTTAAAAAAAAGTCTTTTAAATACAGTTTATTGGTAATTATTTGCTTTTCTTTCTCTCAGACAGCATGTTCATCCCTAGCCTATCTTTAATCTTCTCCCCCCATTAATGACCTTTTATGTTCTGGATGTTTCGTAGAGATCTTGCTTTTATGTTTTCAAGAATTTTAAACAGTTAATGCATTTTGTGTTATACACCTGTTCAAGTAACATGGGTTGCCGTGAAAGGTAATAAAGTCACAATTTCTAGAATGCCAATAATAAAGGACAAAAGATTCAGAGAAACAATTTTGGTTAGAATTTGGACAGATAGAAATAGAGGATTTGTTGAATGTCAAATGCAACCTAGGAACCTCCTGCATCATGTTTGCTTCATATTACAATCAAGTGTCTAGAATAATTCATGTGAAGAGGTATATTCGAAGGAAAATGAATATTTATTTGTCCCATCTACCCAGCCAATGCCCCTATATTTACTGTGACTCTCAACGGATTTAACAGGAAAGCTCTTGTGAGAAATGAAATTGGTATGAAAGATGGTGAGTGAAATTCTATCCAGATTGAGCAAGTCGGTAGTGACAATTATAAATTGCACCAGAAAGAGTGAGGGAGCCATCGCATATTTGCAATTGACTGCAAAGTTATTATCAATTGACATTCCAGTCATTCCAGCCTTTCAAATTTCCAGGAGCATCATGATACACAAATTTTCAAGCACATGATCATGAATTTGAAACATTATTATATCAAACTCTATTTCAGATGTCATAATTTGAAATAGAAGTTAAAGAAACTTGATGAAAGCAGCAAATGTCAAAATGATCTGAACATAGTTTCTCTAGTTTGAATATATCTCTGAATAATTGGCCTGTTGTGGCCTGCGCTTGCTTTTTAGGGCCCTTTTAATTGTGAATCCATCCTTTTGAAAACAGCTTCATTTTGTTTTTCCTTTGATTATTGAACTTTGTAGTCATGTGCAATGCTTGTGCAAATGAAGTGTCATATTGCTTCTTCATCCATACTTCATCTTTCTCCACTTTCAATCCTTCATCTCCTACCCCGCAGTCTTTATACTCACCATTTCCCAGCTTCAATTATTATCCTCTTTATCTGTTACCGCAGAAAAGAGGAAGAATTACACGAACATATAATGTTATGGTACCACGTTTTTCATTCTCAGCCAGTTTTTCTAAGATAATCAATAACTTGTACTTCGTAGCAATTTTTTCAGGATTGTACATATGAACTTGCGTGTGCTTTAGAGATTTCCATATACACGTAGGTATTCAGGCTATTCTTATACAGTTCAAGATCTGTATAAGAAATGCCTGTTGTAGTGACAGTTGGCAAGTGTTCCAAATCATACAACTGTCAAGTGCACTTCATATCTTACTGGTCATCATTTTTTATTTTACCAACATTTCTTCTTTTAATTATACTTTTCTTATTTAATTTCCCTTTGTAAATAAATACTAACCCATGTGCTTCTCAACCTTTTTTTAAAACATGGGGGCCTCACTCTGGCTGTTAGAAATTTGTTAAGACCCACCTTACAAAAATGTAATGCTCATGATATAAAAATGACAATAAAATGTGACCCAAGAAAACAGAGAATAAATTGTGTGGTGAGTACATGTATATGTGTTGTACCACTGTCAGTTATAATACAACACCTACACCGCTTACCTCCATTTTTAACACTAGCTTGTTGGGGGGGGGGGG
>BEXV01000275.1:189919-201529 GCA_003118195.1 Hemicentrotus pulcherrimus | reverse complement strand
ATCAGGTCAAAGGTCATGGGGCTCATTATGTATGCCTATAAATAGCTTGTGAGTGCATTATCATTAAAAAACCGACAGATAGATTACAATCAACTTGAATTTTAAAAATTGCTCTATGGCGGAGGCATCATTTTGGACTGCGCGCAGTCAAAATTCCATCTAGTTTAAATATAGCATAGATATATAGTCTGATACATATGGGCCCGAATTCACAAAGGAGGTTTGTGAACAAACCTTGGTTTTTGTGTGTCATATGACGCGTTTTCACATGTTTTTACAGACCGGTTTGTAAAGATCGCATCGAAATGCGTCATATGATGTACGAAAACCAAGGTTTGTCGACAAACCTCCTTTGTCAATTCGGCCCGGGCCATAGTGTACAGTATGTTTGATTTACATGTTTGTGCTATGTTAATGTCCATGAAGCTTCTAATTTACAAGCAATTACAGGCACACCAATAAGATTTATATTTTTTTTATATATACATTTAGCTACATGTATGTTCTATTTACTCTGAAAAACCTTTGTATCATTATTCCTCGTAAATTAAAAATGTAAATGTGAAAATTTACTGAAATTAAACTGAATTTTGAAACAAAATTAACCCACTATTTCTTTTTAAAAACCAACACAATGTTGTGAAGCTTTTGTGTGATATACATTGAAATCATCAGCCGGAAAGCTCTACTGGGGCGACGCCAAGATCGACCGCATTGAACGCATTAACCTAGATGGAACTGGACGTGAAATGATCATCAATTTAGGCTCCAGGGGTCATCCGTATGGGATCGCACTTTATGGATCTCATGTTTATTGGAGCGACTGGAAGAAGTACGGACTGATGAGGGCAAACAAGGATAACGGATCGGGCATGGAAGAAGCAGGGCCTCAGACGTTTACAAGGATCAGTGAGATACACATCTATAACTCTACCAGGGAGTTATCAGGTCAGTTAGGGTCAAAGGTTAACTACTACATGTCAAATGACTACAACTACAAAAACCCATATTGATTGACCAGTGTTTATATTCATGTTGCAGTTGACACCTACACATGTACAAACAAAATATTCAGATGATTCCAGGCAGTCTTTAATAACCACAAATTTGTCTGTAGAACTTTTAATAGTGCAGAGAGATGCATTTTCATGACTATATCACTCATCAAGAGACTACGTGTCAGTCATATCTTTGTTTATCATGCCTTTAAAAGACATATTCACATTCAACCTGTACTTTACGGAAAAGAAATCTTTGATAAAGTAAAGATGAGACTAAAATATACAATAGTAAAGTATCGTGAATAAATATTTCGGAAATATATTGCAATGCAATTTACCTTTGATTCTTTTAAAAAGTTTATCAGGCATTTTGTGGAGAATGGTAATATCTTTAGGATTGTATTTTGACTATTTTTTGTGAAAATTGACTATTGAGAAGACAATCAGTTGAATTCCTTTTATAACAATATATTTCTTGAACAGTGTTATCTTAAAAGTACATGTAGGTAAGGACTTATTTTTGCTGCCATCCACTATCACGGGGTGCATATTAAAACTCCAATGAAAAAAAACAAGATATAACCACCCCTTACCACAACTCTATTTTACTGTCAGTTTACTTTTTGATTTATTCTTTTCTCTGCGATGAGGAAGAATCCTGTTAACAGGTGTTTTTTTTAAAAATCTTTGGCTCCCTACAGGAAGTAATGCCTGTTCTAAAGACAATGGACACTGCAGTCATCTATGTATTCCTACCCCTACTGGTAGAGTATGCAAGTGTGCTGATGGTATTGCACTGGACTTGGAAACAAATACTACATGTCTTACTTCAAGTAAGCTAAACCTGTATATAGACTACTCAAGGAAGACCAGATAAATGGGGAGTCTTTATAATGAGGTCCCTTTGATACAAGATTGATAGGAAACACATGAAGAGAAAGAAAAATGGTTGTCCTGATAGACAGGTATTTTCCCCCGTCTAGGTGGTTAAAGGGATAGTTGAGTTTTGTTATCAGACCGAAAATGCCTTCAAAGTTCATGGTTATTGCTCTTATTCTTATCTATGACATTTATAGTGCCCTTTTAGAACCTAAAACTGCTATGAAGGTAATTCAAGACCCCAAAATGTGTGAAATTTAGCCAATACGATCATACCAATTCAGCTCCACTTTCAAAAAAACATGGTAACAGTTAATTAATTATTTAATTTTAAAAAAAACAATACATGAGCCAGCTAATTGTGGGTTATATAAACAACACGACAATGCCAACAAAAAATCCAACATCGGCATTGGCTGAAATACAACGTAAAAGGTGTTATTTTTTTTTTTTTCAACGTTTTTTCAAAAAATCTAACATTTGTGGTGGTACACAAGTATTCGGAATCGTTTCGGAACAATTTGGAATCTGAACCGATTTTGATCAAACAAAGATGATTTTGTCATTTAAATAGTATGTTCTTTCAAATTTGACACACAGTTTTTCATTATCTCACAAAAAAAATATTTTGTGTAGCGCCCTCTGCAACAGAACTCAACTATCCCTCCAAGAAAAGCAGATCTTATTGGCAAGACATTAATCTACATTTGCCATTCTCCATTTGCCATTCTGGGTGGTATATGGCCATCAGTAGGAAGGAATTCCTTGAATTCTGTGAGCATTGAAAATTATGTAGCATTGTCTCAGACAGCTCCTTAGTAATTGGGAACTACTAATTATGCACAGGGCGGACTCAACTGTTGTGGAATAGACTAGGAACATAAATAAGTATGATACCGGTATGTTATAAAATAATACTAATGATGATGACATTAGTTCAAGTTCAAGTTCAAAGTTTATTCAACACTCTTCATAAAAACATTTAAAACATACAAATACAGAACGGGGTTATAAAAAGAAACAAGAAAGTGATAACAAATACAATGGCAATTTATAAGAGCATTTGGGATAGGCAGGAAGGAGGGATTCCTTATATAAAAGCCTACCCCTAAAAACATACATACAGGAAGACAAGAACAAAAGAACAGAACAAAAAACAAGAACATACTTAAACTTACAGTCATGCACGATCAGAGGTTAAAAAATTAAAAACTATCAATAAAAAGTCAAAAAGGGTCAAAAATTACCTAAGCTATTAATATTGATTATTATACTTATTTAACAGAAATTTGTTATATTTAATTTTGAAAAGTTTGAGAGTTTTGCATTTTTTAATTTCCTGAGGTATACTATTCCATATAAATGGTCCTTTAAAAAATAGTGAATTTTTCATACAAGTCGTTCTAATCTTAGGGAGGTGATAATTTAGGGCATTTCTAGTATTAAAATTATGTACATCACAATTCAAGTTAAAACATGTTGATAAAAATGTAGGCAAGTTGCCATTAAAACATGAAAACATGAAAACTGCAATATAAAAATGATGCATATCGATTACATTTAAAATTCCAAGTTTACAAAATAAAGGATTACAGTGAGCATAATATTGGGAATGAGTTATAATGCGTATTGCTTTCTTTTGAAGCTTAAGTAACCTTAGCATATCATTTTTATTAAAATTTGCCCATGCAACTATACAGTAATTGAAATATGGTGTTATTAGAGTATGATACAACATTTTCAGAATGTTTAAGGGATAAAAATGAACTTTATATAAAATACCAATATTTTTTGCTATTTTATTACACACCACATTTATATGCTCATGCCACTTCAATTTATGATTAATTACAATACCTAAAAACTTAAGATTATCTACACGTTCAAAATTATGATCCTTTACTCGTAAATGAATGTTGTTAAAATCAATATTTTTATTTGTAAAAACCATAAACTTAGTTTTATCATAATTTAAAACCAATTTATTACATAAAAACCAATTAGAAAGTTTCAAAATTTCTTGCTTAAAAACATTTTGTAAAACCTCGACATCAGAATGAGACATAAAAACACTCGTGTCATCAGCAAATAAAATAAACTTCAGTTTATCAGAAATATTGCACATGTCATTAACATAAATAATAAATAAAAGAGGTCCAAGGATGGATCCTTGAGGCACTCCACATCTAAGTTTTTCGATATTAGACTTATCTTTATTTATTTGTACAAATTGGGATCTATTTTCTAAGTAACTTTCAAACCATTTTAAAGTTACTCCACGAATACCATAATAATATAATTTTTTCAATAAAATACTGTGGTCTAATGTATCGAATGCTTTACTTAGATCTAAAAAAAGGCCCATTAACAAATGATTATTTTCAAAAGTTTTCAAAACATTATAAATAAAATGCATAATTGCATTAGATGTAGAGTGCCCAGGTCTAAAACCGTATTGGCATTCAGTGATGATATTACACTTATTTAAAAACATAAAAAGTCGATTATAAATAGCTCTTTCTAAAATCTTTGAGAAAACAGGGAGTATAGATATAGGTCGATAATTAGAAACATTTTCTTTAAAACCATTTTTAAAAACAGGGATAACCTTTGCAAGTTTTAATTGCTCTGGTACTATACCTGCAGATAAAGAAATATTTAATATTGCACTTAAAGGACATGATATAATATGAACAACTTTTTTCAATAACTTAACACTTACATCATCATGACCACAACTCTTATTATTTTTTAATTTACTTACAATATTGATTATTTCTGTGGGGGTAATGGGATTAAAAAAAGCTGTACATGGATTAAAATCAATATTACTATAAATGTCATCATTATTAAAATCATTATCTATGTTGTTGTCTAAATTATCAGTTAAGCTAGGTCCTATATTTATAAAAAAATTATTAAAAACAGAGCATATTTCTTTCTTATCACATATAGCTTGATCATTACAAATAATCGAGTCGGGCATGTTATGCTTACTCGTACTCTTACCGAGACTTTCATTTATCAGTTTCCATGTTTTTCGTATGTTTCCTGATGCATTTCTAAATTTGGCATTAAAATATTCTATTTTAGCTTTTTTAACTTTTCCATTAACCATATTTCTATACTTGTTGTATTTGTCTTTTTTATATTCAATTAGATCTTTCAAGTACTTTTTATATAATTCACACTTCTTTTTGCACATTTTGCGTAACTCTTTAGTAAACCATCGGTTATTATATTTTTTACTCTTTACACATTTTTTCAAAGGAAAACATTGATTAAAAATAAAAACATACTGCCTTAAAAAACATTCATAACTATAATTTGGATCATTAGAACATAAAGTCCAATCAGAGTTATATATTTCATGCATAAATTTTCCAATATTTTCCTCATTTAGATCACGTAAAACAAAATTATTATCTTCATTTTGTATACACTGTTTTTTATTGATTAAAAATACTGGCAAATGGTCACTCACGTCACTTAAAATTGTTCCACACCAAGCTTGTTCTAAATTGTTCGTAAAAATATTATCAATTAAAGTACAAGACCTGTCAGTTATTCGGGTTGGACAATGAATCATGGGATATAAAAAATGAGTCATCAATAAATCTAAAAAATCATTAACAGATATGCAAGAGTTAACATCAAATAAGTTAATATTAAAATCGCCCATAAGATATATGTCTTTATTTTCCTTATTTACAACATTTAAAATATCTTCTAATATATCTAAAAACGATTGCACTGGTTGATTTGGAGGCCGGTAAATAACACCAATTAAAATATTTTTTTTTTACCTTTTCAATTTCTATAAACATTGACTCAAAACATTCATTATTTACATCTAAATCTTTACGTTGTTTATATTTCAATTTTTCATTTAATAAGAGTCCTAAACCTCCTCCTTTTTTAACCTGTCTTACATTCAATAACAAAATATAATTATTAAAATTGAAGAATGGGTCAGCCTCTTTAATCCAAATTTCAGTAAAACCAATTGCAGAAAATTGCACATCAATAGCATCTAAAAGCGAACATATTGCACTATAATTCTTATTTAAACTACGACAATTTATATGAAGGTAACTTGATGAAAAATATACTTTAGAATGAGAATTAAAAGTGTTTAAACATGAGTTAAATTCCTTGGACGTATAACAAAAACTATTTGGTCCATATTCTTCATCCTCCCCTGTACATGTAGTTGGACTCAATAACTCATGTATATCTTGAGGTTCTATAGGCATTTATTCCGATCATTTTCAGAGGCATTTTGACATGATAAATAAAGAGAAAATGGAAAAACTTGTACATGACACAGATACAAAAGCCTAAAACACACACAATTAAAACCAATAACTTAAAAACAGATCTACAACTTAAACAAACTACACAAAAGTTAAGAAAGTTAAAATATTATTAAAATAGAATAACAACTTATAAATGAATAGAAAACAGGAAGGGTGGACAGGTCGATATGTGTATTATTAGGAGGAGTCATGGACCTGGATTTAACTTTACAATCGGTTGGCTAATATCATAGTACATGTAATTAAGTGACATTATAAACATTATTCACTAGAATGCTCGATCTAGTTTTTATAAGTGTCATTTTATGTTTCGTAGATCCCATTTAGAGTGGATTTGTCTCTTTATTGTTTTGTTGTTTGTACTTTGCACTGATACGATAATCCTACCATCAACTGACCATGCTGACAGGGCTTTGCTCTCTGGGTTACTGCATTCCTTGAATGCCTCCCATAGTAGCGTCCGGTTGGCAGTGGTCAGGTCTTCAAAGATGCTTACCCCCGTCTTTTTTTCCTTCAGTTTTTTTCTGTTTCTCAGTAGATATTTGTATAGTACGCATATCCACCAAGCAAGGTGCTCATAGGTGCTCATAGGTGCTCCATTATTACCCGGCTCTTCTAGGCTACAGATTTATGTGCTCACAGCATTTAAGGAATACACCTTCCAACTGGTACCCATTTAACACCCGGGTGGAGAGTGGCAAATGTAGAATAATGTCTTGTATTGACAAATGACATTAGTCTAGTACATAGCCTACATGTAATTTGCTAGACTGTTTAACACAAGGTAGAAGATTTGAATTCCTGCTATAGCACCAACATCCTTTGGAAAACATTAAGCAACATGTGCCACTCTAGACCCAGATGAGGTAAATGAGGACCTGATAGGATTATTCCTTGAAATATACTGTTAGCATTTTGGTTTGTTATGTTGTTACTGGTAAAGCGCTATAAAGATGTATATGAGAATAATGAATTAGTCATTAATGCACTGTGCTTTAACAGCAGTAGCTTTAAAAGTAAAGGTAATATTTCCAAAGTTTTGTGGGAACACAGGTACGATAATAATAAAGACATTTATAACGCACAACATATCCATCCAGAGGGTGCTCAACGCGCTTACAATGAGCTACATAACATACTTACTGTAGATACAATTACTGGTATGCTTTATTATACATGGTATAAAAGATGCTATTAGTTAAAGTTGCCCATAAGATAAGTTTTCAGACTAGCCTTGAAATGGGCTACCTGATTTATGATTATAGTGTCTATGTGCTCTACAAAAAGTGTCATTATTATTTTTTTTATTTTTAGTAATATGTTTATTATTTTTTATTTTGTTTTAATTATTATTATTATTAACCTTGATGGTTAATTGGCCTCTGTAGATCTGACGTGTAATGCAAGTGTGTCCTTTGGTCGTTTCTTGATGGACGATTGCACAATGGAGCCTGGAAGACGATGTACTGTAGAGTGTATTCCAGGCTATTGGTCTGTAACAGAGGAATACGATGTCCTCTGTATGCCAGACGGCGAGTGGGAGATGGATATGGACACATTCTGTACAGGTTATATACTACAAGCAATATTCCATTCAGGTCACATTGCAAAAAGGCATTCCGATTGAATTTTAAAATTTTGAGAATTTATCACATATTTTATTTCTCTTGATGAAGGACACTTAAAAAGAATTATTGATATGAATATAATTGGGATAGTTTCATGATTCTATGTACTAGCTTTGCTTTGATCCATGGTAATCTGCATATTTATAATTCCAATCTTTGCAAGTTTTTTTAGATTGGAAGTTAAATTGGTGTCATAAATAAAAGTTCTTGAACATGTATTATGGGTTTGCTAGGACGAGCAAAAAAAAAGTCCAGTGCCTGGACTGTTCTTTATATGTACTTCTTAGCTTGCACACTAGTTATATGTACAACAAAATTACGCATGAATACAGACCCCAAGAACAGTCGAGTAAACTTTCACAAATTTTTATGGGTTAATTTCTTTCCAGATTTGGATTGATTAAAGACAGAGCTACATGTATGGGCATTCAGTATCTTTCACTATAGTGGTACCTGAATGTCTATGAATAGATATTCTTTTGGAATTTTCTTTCAGTGGTGGAATGCCCAGCGGTCAATGTTACAGCCAATGCATCAGTGGTATCATGTGCTGATCCTCCTATCCAAAACTCAACATGTGTCCATGAGTGTCAGTTTGGCTACAAGTGGAGCAGCGGAAATGATCACCTGACTTGTGGAAAAGATGGCACATGGTCTGGTTCAACACTTTACTGCACTGGTATTAAGTTCCTACCTAATTATTTCAGCCTCTATTTGTTTTTCCTTTTGTTTAACCTGTATTTAATCCCTCCTGTATACTAGTGGGTTTCTGAGAGCATTAAGTTTAAAAGGATTCTCCTGAAAGTCACTCTTTGCTACACAAGTTCAAAATATTTAACAAATTTGCTTTTCGCATCTTTAAATGGTTACTCGTTTGCCACATGTGCAATTTTGCACTTAAAAAAAGGCACCAATTGAGGCAAGGATTGATATGTGCAACATAATGGGTTTGCAGTATTACCCATTTCCAGTCTTGATTAACTCCTTGCCAACCATTTTTACAGGGCTAAAGTTTAATTTTGCTACCGAAAACTTAAATAATCTTGAAGTCTCATGATGAATAAAATGACACAGTAACATTATTTGTGTGGCATATACAGAGTTAATCTATATTTAGATTACGGTACCTTTATTGACAGTTGTTTTTGTTTTCATACAATTACTTAATAATAATAATAATAATCTAATAGTCCACTCCAAATTTTATTAAACCTAAACGGAAATTCTTTTTGCCCAATTGATCGTGAGCCCGGCAGCCACTGTGCAGCGCCAGATCGACGTTGCTCTATCCCTTATTGTTGAACGCCAAACAAGGTAGCAACAACTCCCATCTTTTTACGTCTTTTGGTATGACGCGGCTGGGGTTCGAACCCACGACCTCCCGGTTGTGAGGCGGACGCTCTACTGACTGAGCCAACACTCCGGTTGGCTAATATCTACAATTAAACAAAAAAAAACTTCCACAATGCAGCTTTTAGACGTCATGGATCTCCCAATATCTTTCTATATTATTTGCATTTGCATATTTAAATCCTGAATCTTTTAATGAATTGCATTGAATCTGTACATATTCTCTTATATGTGCCAGAGCCTGTGATTTAAAATTATGTTTGATTCTACATGTACATGTACAACAATATTAGGAAATGATTGATGAATGCAAATATGTACCGGTACTTTATTTTTCATTTCTCCCAACAACTTTTTCCTTACCCATTCCAGTGGTGACTTGCCCTCCGCTAGAGAATTCAGACAATGGAATGTACCATCCGCTTAACTGTACCACAATTGGGGGACAATATGACCATCAGTGTGCATTATTTTGCCCAGATGGCTATCGCCATGTGGGAGCATTTATACGAACTTGCGGGCTTGATGGGCATTGGTCGGATGAGGACATCAGTTCATCATGCATTGGTAAGAAGGGATAGAGGGAGGCATGGGGGTAGAAATTATACTCGTATTGCTTTATCCCCCCCAAATATGTCTATGAGAAAAAAACACACACAAAATACCCTTGAATATTAGAGGGTTGATGATACAATTGTTAGGCATACTACTCAAGCAGTTCTATAATGGTACATGTACATTACGATAGCACTGAGGAGAGGAGCTGATAAACTTTACATACTAGAATCGTTGATAACTTGACATTTACATGTAATTTCTCTTTAAATATTATTTTCATCTTATTGGAATGAGCATTTTTGTCTCGCCTGCCTAGCAAAAAGCGAGACAAAGGCGCCGCTTTTCCGGTGACGGCGGCGGTGGCGGCGGCGGCGTCAACATCAAAAAGTTAACCTAAGGTTCAGTTTTTGAATTTTTGATATAATTTTGAAAGTATAAGTTCTTAGTCAATGAAACTTGGACTATAGGGTAGTATCCCCAATCATGTGAGTAGAATTTTAGGTCACTAATTTAAGGTCATTTAAGGTCAGCAAACTTAGACTTTGTTGTGGCATCAACATCAAGATTTTCAAAATGCTTCTCCTTTGTTATTTTTCAACTGATTTTGATTCTGATTGTTTCATATAATAGGGCTAGGAGGGGAATTAAAATTCCTACACAGAATCGTGAAATTCATTATCTATGCTAATTTATGCAAATTTATCAGAAATCACAAAAAATGCTTCTTCTCCTTCATTTCTCTAACGATATTGATTTGGTTTACTTTATCTGGTAGAGCTAACTTTGGTACACTAAACTTCTACACAGAATTTTGAATTGTTTTCCATTAATTATGGTAATTTATGCAAATTTATTCCATAAATAACAAAAGTTGCTTCTTCTCCCTCATTTCTTGACTAATTTTGATTTGGTTTGCCTTATCTGGTAGAGCTAAATTTGGAACACTAAACTTTGATCTACACAGAATATTAAGATTTTGCTCCATTGATTATTTATGGTAATTTATGCAAATTAAATGAAATTATGTCCCTTCCAGGGCATCAAATTTTTATTTTTTGACCAGTTCAAAAGTGTATCACATCAAATTTACGATATTTGTTGTTGCGAGATGCTGATGAGCGCTACGTCATTGATCTGGTTTATCATATTGAATTGCGTTATGCAGGCGAGTTAATGTTTAAATACATATTGTATTCATTCCATATATTTCCAGTTTTTCACGAAATCTATATTTAATTTTTTAATTTATTGTTGATTCAAACTTTTTTTTTTTGAGGGGGGGGGGGTTGAGCTTTATACCAATTTGTCATCATACCTTGCAACTTTATCCTTCATTTGATAGAACATCCTTTGCTTCCCTTATAGACACGGATCCCCCAAGTTTTGGCAACACTTGCCCTGAGAACCAGAATGTAACAGCAGACCGCGGCATGGCCTACGTGGTGCTGAACATACCAGACCCCATAGCAGAAGACAACTCAAGGGGGCTGGTAACATATCTCAGATCAGCTATGTCTCCCTACCAACTTGAGGATGGCGAGAATATCATCACTGTGGTTGCTCTGGATGAGGCTAATAATACAGCCACCTGCAGCTTCACAGTCAATGTGACAGGTTAGTCTGTACTTGAAAGTCAATGTGACAGGTTAGTCTGTACTTAAAAGTCAATGTGACAGGTTAGTCTGTACTTGAAAGTCAATGCGACAGGTTACTCTGTACTTGAAAGTCAATGTGACTGGTTAGTCTGTACTTGAAAGTCAATGTGACAGGTTAGTCTGTACTGGAAAGTCAATGCGACAGGTTACTCTGTACTTGAAAGTCAATGTGCCAGGTTAGTCTGTACTTGAAAGTCAATGTGACAGGTTAGTCTGTACT
>BEXV01000275.1:143337-167363 GCA_003118195.1 Hemicentrotus pulcherrimus | reverse complement strand
AGGTCAAAGGTCATGGGCTCTTTATGTATGCAAAAATAGCTTGTAAACACGATATTCTGAGAACCTGTTAAAGGATTACAATTGAACTTGAATTTGAAAAATTTCTTCTGTTTCGGTTTGTAAAATTGCTCTATGATGGAGGCATCATCTAGATGGAGTTCCATCTAGTTTAGTCATTGTAATGCAAAATGATTTAATTACAAGAAATGAAAAAAAACTAAACCTACTTGAAAGCAAAGCTTGTTAGATGTAGGTTCGCTCAACAATAATTATACTTTATACATTTATAACTTAATTTTGAGAAAAAAATTATGGAATAAAAAAAATCATGACGGACAATAGAAAAACAAACTATTAAATGAGACAAAAAACAAATCAGAAACGTTAGCAGAATGGCAAAATGATGATGATAAATGAAGAAATATAAGAATGAGAGAGTAAAAAACAGAAAAGGGGGGAAAACATGCAGGAAGAGAAAAAGAAGACAGAGAGAGGTGGTTAGATGGAGAAAGAGACAGAGAGGGAGAGGGGAACTACTTATTCTGATTCGTTTGCAACAAAAAGTGCTTGAGGGCATTTTTGAAACCACTTAATGAGGGCTTTTTTTGTAATGTGCCAGGAAGGGCATTCCAATATTTTGGGCCAGTGAAAATGAAAATCCTGCTGGAAAATCGCGTTCTTGGCTTTGGTAGGTGATAACATTTTGCTATTCTCGTGGGGTAACTATGAAATTCAGTATTTTTGTTAAACATATAAACTCTTTTTATATAATAGTTGTATAGAGTATTTATAATTTGATAAGTCCACATAACTAATATGCTTAAGGGACAAAAGAAAAGAAAGTTAGAGCATGAATATAAGTTTTTCAGTTTTGTAAGCACATTCGTTAGAATTTTCTGTGGATATTGAATCCTTCCCAACCATTCCACATTGAAATCTTCTTAATTTTTTTTTTTAATTACAGAAAAAGGGATTATGTTTAAATGTCTCTGAGTTTAAGAGGGTAGTCTTAGCCGTATTCTAAAGACGTTAAATATTTGTCTTAGCAATAATCTACAGATAAAAAATTATGAGGTCAGAGGATATTACTTTGGAAAGTCAAGCAACTCAACTGCAGCTCGATTTGCCTGTTCAAATTGCATGTCCAAATCAAAATTGCTCCCTACAAAATTTAAACACAAATGTAAGGGACCTAACATTATGCCGATGACACACCATTCCTTTTCTCTGCATTTATTATTCCAAGGACAATAAATAACTTCTTTGCTTTTCTTTGCTTCTTAGGTTTTCTATAGATTCTCTACAAACAAATAATAAAATTCCACAGGCAATATTGATATACAGACGCTTCTGTGCCCTGAGCCGATGGACAGTACCGTACGCGTAGCTTACATGGATATAGGTCAACTGATAACCTGCGCTGCATCCATACTTTTTTAAGCCATAGCTGTGTGCATACACAGCCCTGTGCAGCAAGATATTTTACAATCTCGAGAGTGTCGTTTAAATATAGGGTAGAATTCTTACTTATCTGAGATATCTCTATTGTACCGGAATGCAAGCTTTTAAAGCATATTTTCTTAGATAAATTGTAAGAATATTTATTTTCTCTTAGGGTAAAATTCTCATCCCTCAATGTTTTTATAGAATACACATTTTGGCTAAGACCTTTTCTCTTAGCATAAAGAAAAAGCTCTTAAGTTTCATACTTAATAAGTTAATCGAATACAGGCCATGATTTTTTTTAATGAAATGACTATTAAATGAGTATTAAACGTGTTTGAGAGGCTCAATAATTCAAATACTTGTAGTATAGATCTACAGTTTCTGACAATGAAATACATGTACATTCAAAATTATTTCCTGATGCTGAAGAAGTTAAAAGAGTATGAAAGTAAACCTTTATTTTATTTTATTTTTTGAAAATTGCAAGCATGTACAAAATATTTTTTTTTTTTCCATATTTTTCCCTCCACAGGGATTTTATTGATTTTCATTTGAAACAAATTAACAAATATATATTCAAGGTAATTTACATTTATAACATAAATAAAATTGGCTTTACAAGATACAAGTATTGTTGAACTGTTGAGTTAACAGAAAACTAACAAATCAATAATTCATTTCTGACACTCATGGAAAGAAAAAACATATACAGAAGAAATATCATTTTAAGTAAACAAATTCCTGAATTGAAACCATTTTCTTGTGAATTTATTATTTCTACAAGTCGAATTTGCAATATACTTTTCGTTTTTGAAATAATTTATAATCGAAATTCTAATATTATCAAAAACGGGCAACTGTTTCTGTATTTTGCAAGTATACACCATCTGTCGCACAACAATTAGTATACAATTTAATGCATAATTATTTGAACCTTTTAAACCAAATAATTTGTCTTGTAATGAAAATGTTAATTGACTTCCGGTTCCAGTATTAATCCAGTTTTCTAACCTACCCCAAATATGTTTAACATGTGTACAATCACATAGCAGATGTATAACTGTTTCAATCTGTTCATTACAAAATGTACATTCTTTTCTTGGGACTAAATTCATTTTAAACAGTAGATCGTTAGTATATAATATGCGTTGCAAAACTTTAAACTGAAACCATCGTAAGCCCACATCAATGGTACAATTAAATCCAATAGAACAATATGTTTCCCAACTCTTATCATTCAGGTCGAAAATGCATTTCCATTTAAGAAAACTTTTACATAATCCTTTTCTTCTCTTTAATAAAATTGCATAGATGTGTGAACATCCTTTAATACGTTTCATAACAAATGCCATTGTATCTGGAAAAAGTGGTTGTGGCATCTTGTTAAAAATAGTACAATTGTTGAACCCTTGTCTAATTGCATCGCATAATCCACGGTAAAAAAGAAAATTTATTGGAATATCATACTTTTCTTGGAAGTGTTCCAGAGAGAAAAAAACACCATTTGTATCTAAATATCATTGACAAAACGAATTCCCTTTTGACACAATTTTTTGTTATATATTGAGCTATTGCCTATTCTAATGTAATCATTATTCCATATGGGTTGGCAAGAAATGTTATCAGAATGCATGGACAAGAGCGTACTATAGGCCATGAACATATCTTTCCAAAAAAGGTTCTTTGTTTTACCCGCCAGTTCCCGAAAATAATTGTTTCCCATATATAATTTTAAATCTTGCACTTCAGGCAAAAAAGATTGCAAAAGACAGAGGATACAAAAATATGTGTATATTCCTAAGGTTTGAGAATGATGGCATCTAATGTGCACATCAAGTCTCTCTGCTTTGAACACACATTCAGAGATTGTATAATTCTTCTCCATTCATTCCACAGTCATCAGATGCCAACAAGAACTTCTTCCTAGTAATTCCCGCTGGGTTGAAAACTGTTCCCAACTTCTTGGCACAAACTGTACATTGGCATGTCGCCTTGGTTACACTCTGTCTGGGGCAGCGACTAAAAAGTGTCTTTGGGATGAACGGAGCTTGGCTGGAAACTGGCAGTGGATGGGTAACCAACCAGTTTGTCAAGGTACATGTATGCAACAGACTTGTCATTATAAAAAAAGGATGATAGTCGTTATGATGATGATGATGATGATGATGATGATGATGATGATGATGGATGATAAGGACGATTGATGATGATGATGATGATAATGAGAATGGTTGATGATTAATGATGATGGTGATAATGATGATGATAGAGATGATGATGGTGATGATGATAGAGATGATGATGGTGATAATGATGATGGAGATGATCATTGATGATGAAAACGATGATTGTGGTGAGGATGATGATGACGATGACAATGATGATGATGATGATGATGATTGAGATGGTGATGATGATGATTGAGATGATCAATGATGATGAAAACGATGATGTTGGTGATGATTATGATGATAGAGATGTTGGTGGTGATGGAGATGATGGTGGTGGTGATGATGATGAAAAACAATGATTGTGTTGATGATGATGATAGAGATGATGGTGGTGATGATGATGAAAAACAATTATTATGGTGATGATGATACAGATGGTGATGGTGACGATGATGGTGGTGATGATGATGATGATGATGAAAAACGATGGTTGTGTTACTGATGATGATGATAGAGATGATGGTGGTGATGATGATGATGAAAAACGATTGTGATGATGATGATGATGATAGAGATGACGATGATAATGATGGTGATGATCAGTGATGTTGGTGATGATGATGATGGGTATGGTGGTGGTGGTAGAGATGATCATTGATGATGATGATGATTGAGTTGGTGGTGGTGGTCGAGATGATCAGTGATGAAGATAATGATGATGATCGATTGAGATGGTGTTGGTCCTGGAGATGACCAGTGATGATGAGGATGATTGAGATGGTGGTGGTGGTGGTGGAGATGATCAGTGATGATGATGATGAATATTGAGATGGTGGTTGGTGATGGTGATGATGATTGAGATGGTGATGGTGGTGATGGAGATGATCAGTGATGATGATGATGAATATTGAGATGGTGGTGATAGTGATAATGATGATTGAGATGGTGATGTGGTGGTTTTGATGGTGGTGATGGAGATGATCAATTTTGATGATGATGATGATGATGATGATGTATAGTGAGATGGTGGTGGTGTTGGTGGAGATGATCAGTGATGAAGATGATGATGATGAATATTGAGATGGTGGTGGTGGTGATGGTGATGATGAATATTGAGATGGTGGTGGTAGTGATGGTGATGATGATGATTGAGATGGTGATGGTGATGGTCATGGTCATGGGGTGGTATTGATGGTGGTGATGGAGCTGATTATTAATGCTACTGAATTACTCTAGTAATGGTGGTCATGATGGATATATTTGTATAAAGATTTATTTTGAGAATCTATGAATAAGACTTTGTGTGCCCGGTGGTCAAAATGATGAGAATGAGTTTTGGGGAATAAATAGTCATTGGATTTATGATCGGTCGGGATGATCGGTGGTAATGGTTCTGATCTCAATTTTTTCTGTGAATTATGATTTCCTTTTTTAATTTTTATTTATTTTTTTACTGTCTTCTTTTTTCCTTTCTACTCTCTTATTCTGTCTTCTTTATTTCTTTTTGCCGATACATTTTTCTTCCAGTGCACTCATTAAAAACAATATTTTTTTCAATTATGTAAAGTAAATAAGTCAATTGAATACTAAATGAATTGAATTTATAGTAACATAAAAATAAAGGATAATGGCTACTTGATACATGTATTTCGAGTGATTCACCTGAGAGAGTTAAAATCTGTATTTTATACTTCATTAAAAAAAATATATTGTGGGTGCACTTTAACATAAAATGCTATGGTATATTATCTTAACCCATTGCTTATGGGAACCAGCTGGATCCTCTATAAAGCCTATGTATTGGGGAATTCATTAGTCATTGAGGTCATTCATGAGATTCAGTATCCTGGGGGTGTTATATTGCATCGAATGTTTGTGTTAATATATTTTCAGCAGTAATTCAATAAAAAATTGTCTTATATTTATTAACTTAGATTATTGACAACTTACAGAACAACTGTGTCATTGTACTCTCTTAGGTGTTGACTTAACATGTAAATGCAACATGAATACAATCATAAATCTTTACAATCATTAACTAACTGCCGTCTTACTATTTGTTTTCAGCTGTGACATGCCCTGCTTTCCCGGTTGATCGGCGTTCAATGATAGTGTTTGGCTGTAACGTCAGTCCTACTAACCAATTACCTCAACCCTATGGGACTCAATGCAAGGTCTTATGTATCAAAAGTACTCGTCCTTTGATGGGATTCTTTCCTGGAGGCCCATCATTCCGCACAGCAAGATGCATGGAAGATGGCAACTGGTCTCCAGATATCCAGTGCAAAAGTAAGCATGATGCTCTGGCGAGCGCAAACATCAGTCATCTTTGAATGCTGGAAGCTGCCTTTATTCAGCTCACTGATCCTATTCTGTGCTGACAGAAAGAGTTTGTAAGGACTCTTGTGTCATTCTAGCTAGCATTGCTACATGCAGCCTGTTTTTATCAAATTGCTGGCACTAGGTCTGCTTTCTAGCAGCCTATCACAGCCTGTGTTTTTTTTTTTTTGCGCTTTGTTTCTTTAGCTTCGATCCGCTTATTTTTTCTGATATCAAGGTTGGTTTCTTCAAGATTGACTCCCATCATCTGGTAGGATGTTCTGTTTGGTTTCCTGCTCCTCGTAACTTGCATAGTTGTGCATTTGTTCGGGTTGAAAGTCATTCCCCAGGTATTGGCCCAGTTGACCAAGGTGTTAAGATCTGTTTGCAGTATTTCCTCATCTTTGGGTGATCTTATGGTGTTGTAGATTAAGCAATCATCCGCAAAGAGTCTGGTAGTACTCTTCACACCATTATCAATATCATTGATATGAAGGAGAAAGAGATGTGAACCGAGGACTGTACCCTGTGGAGTCCGAATAAGGACGGGAACCCAGTCAGAACACTCACCGTTAATCATGACCCTCTGGGATCTCTTGGTAAGGAAGGATAATATCCACTTTTTGGTTTTGGATCTAATCCCCTAGAAGTCTAGTTTAGTGAGAATGCTATGATGCGGCATCACATCGAAGGCCTTTGAAAAATCCAGTATAGCTACATCAGTTGTCAGTCCAGCATCAGTATTCTTTGTAAGATCATGATTTGTCAAGATAAGCTGAGTTTCACAAGATCTTGCCTTTCTGAAAGCATGCTGGTTGTCAGGGAGTATGTCCCATTTTGATAAATGGGTCATAAGATTTGAGTCAATGATATGTTCCAGGAGCTTACAGCAAGTGACGTCAAGAGAGACCGGACTGAAATTTGCTGGATTTGTTGTAGGCCCTTTCTTGTAGATAGGTGTGATGTTTGCTCTCCTTCAGTCCCCCAAGAGGTCACCCAGGTCAAGTGATTGCTGAAATAGATATTGAAGTACAGGAGCAATTTCATCTGCTGCTAACTTCAAGGCTTGATTCAGGACTTGATCTGTACCTATAGCCTTTGAGTTATTGATATTCCGCAACAGCTTCCTAACTCCTTCTGTATCAACAATTTTAGGTGGCATCTCTGGGAAGGGATTTCCAGTCATTGTTGGTTGGGGCTTTTGGCCTTGGCTCTCTCGATTGAAGACGCTTTCAAACTGGCTTGATAGTGCAAACGGTTTGTCTCGGGCATTGTTGAGAGTTTGAGCATTGACTTTCAGGGTTTGAATGCCGACATTATCCTTTCTTAATGGCACTTGTATATATACTCAAGAAAATGAGGCTTTGGTTATTAAACGTTTAGGTCATCTGATCAAGGGGGATTTGTTACAGTTTAACCCTTATTAGTTATTTTGGTTATTATCTAGTTATTTTGGTACTCTTTCATCCGAGGGGATTGGGGGAGGGGGGTGCCTCCTTGAAATATCGGCCATACCTTTGCATATGGATAGAGCATCTCATGAAAAATTAGTCCATTTAGTTTCATGTTTATGTCTCAAAGGGTTTTTGAATACTGGTAATTACTAATTAACTATTTACATACCGGTATCTGCAAGGTGAAAATTCTGCATTGAGTACAGTATACGTTAAGTAATATTCATAGTGGCCACACATAGCGTGTTGATTTTTAATCCTTCGTAGTACCATTGGTACCCTTTTGTAGAAATTAAACATATTTCGTATTCAAAGATAGGGGTTGAGTGATTTCTGCCCCAGTCCTTTTAGGGTTAATTAAAAAAAAAACAGAGCTTCCCGGGTGGTCCAGAGTGACATGCCCGGTGGTGCAGACTTTGAGAAGCCTTGTTCTGGACTGTCAATCTCAGAAAGAGAGGAAGGGAGTATATAACTACATTTGTCACTCTGTAGGTACAAGTATGAGGAGGCGTGATAGCTCAGTTGGTAGAGCAGTGGTCTCGTAATCCGGTGACCCGGGTTTCGAAACCAATGCGATGCGCTAGTGCCCTATCGTAATGCACTAATCCCCATTACCAGGTCCCTCTGAGAGGACCTAAAGCCTTCAGCCGTCTGGTTGCTTACTTACAAGCATTTATGCTTTGCAGTCAGGTAAAATAACCACCACCAATGGCGTACTGGCTTAAAGACACAAATGCTATACTGGAGCTTGAAATGATGACTTCTGGGGGGTGTTTCAAATTGTCATCAGTGACAAATGACAGTTTTTGTTATAAGCTATGGAAATCCTTGCTTCTGATTGGTTATCAACAGATTTGTCACTGATTTTTGTCATTTGTCATTGAAAAAAGGCTTTGTGAAACGGGTCCCTGGATAGTCGGTCAAGTAATTACTTTGTTCTCTCATTAATCCTTCATCTCTTTCCAGTAAAGACCTGTCCATCTGTCCCACTTCCTGTTAATGGTGTTGTTGTCCGTGGTGCATCCTCCTGCACTGCCAGTACTGTTGATATTGGTACTTCATGTTTCCTTGGATGCGAGGAGGGTTTCCGACTGAGCACCGTCGTGGCTGTGACTAGGTGCATGCCAGATGGAACATGGTTGCAAAGGAATGGTGGGGAGTTGCAGTGTCTTGGTAAGTGATGGAGTCAAACTCTCTAGGTACATATCTTAGTCAAATAATGATAATAATATTAGTCAAATAATGATAATAATATTAGTGATAGTAATATTAACAATAATGATGATGAATAATGATCATGATCAAATTTAATGCAAAAAAATACCAAAATAAGTAGGCCTAATGAATATGACACAAAGTATTGAGAAATGAACTACTTGATCATGATCATGATTTTCATGATGACGATAATGATAATCATGATGATAATGGTCGTGATGATGATGATGATGATAATGGTGATGATGACGACGATGAAAATGATGACTATGATGATAATGATCATGATGATGTTGATGAGGATGATTATCATCATTATGATAATGATGATGATCATGATCATGAGCGTGATCCTGACATCTTATTGGAAAAATGAAAAATGATTTAGATAACATATAGTCTTGGCTAAAACATACTCGAAAATCAACATAATCCAAGCAGAAATAATGTCGATGTTGCCTGCAAAAGACAGGAATGTAGAATCCAGCTTTCAGAAAAAGTCATTGTCCTTAGGAATTACACGCATAAAGTAAACGATCAAGTGAAAATGGGTAATAATAAAGTAAATATGGTTGTGTATTACACGATCTACGGTTCTTAATATTCTAAGGAGTTGGTACAGTGAAAGGTCAAAAAGAAAAAAAATTTGTTGTAAAAATTGTTGCAGACGCCCGGTCTCAAACCAGGGATCTCGGAGTCGGAAATCAAGTGCTTTATTGATATACCAAAACATTTCCCATAGCGATTACACGTAAACGAAAAATGGAATTCTCAAATCCCACTTTGCAAGTGAAATATGAGCATGATTCCGTTATCTGATTGAAAAATAAAGGGCACATTTGTGATAGCTTATTGTCTCAGCTACAACATACTCGAAGCTCAGCGAAAACGAAGCTAAAACGACGGAAATAAAGATGGGAATGTAGAATCCAATTTTGAGAAAAAAATCATGTCCCACAGAGAATACACGCAAAATGTGAAAAGTTGACATGCCTCCTTTAATGGCAAAAATACGCCATGTTGCCTTTGTCAAAATGAAAAATGCATTTGTAGAGAATTGTCTCAGCTAGAACATGTCAAAATTTGGAAGAACTTAAAATCGATCAACATTTACAGAGATACAAATAATTTTCAAAAAATATGCTGACGTCATAATATGCAAATTGAAATTTTGAGTTTGTAGGCCATTATTATGACGTCATGAGTTAATTGAGGGTCAAATGAAACATGAAATCATATATCCTTCTCATGTTTTATCAGGATATGAAAAAAAAAAATTGGGGTCACCTTGCATCCTAAAGAGTTACAATGTGTTTTGTATAGGCAGATTTTTGCCTATATATGGTATGTATTACAAGAGCTCGCACGCATGCATGGACGTGTATCTTAAACGGATGCTCATTTTGTTATTGATGGTCAGAAAAAGGTGAACAAGGTATCAAATTGCTTGGAAAAATGTGCAAAATATGACAGAGTAAATTTGGCGATTTAATGTTGCAAAATACCAGTACGCACAAAATGCTTTGCAAAATGCTTTAATAAACCAGCCTGAAACATATACAATATGAATTTGAGACGATTTGGAGCATTTTGATATTGACCTTAATCATGATAAATATAAATGAGAAATGCCTTTCCGTTATGAAGATATGATCATGAGTTCAAAGTACAAAAAAAAAAAATGGCGCCTAGATTACGTCATGAAGACTTAATGACCTTGAAAATGTTGCTGTCACGTCTCCTGACAATTACCGATGACTGTGCCGAAATTAAAAGATATTGACATAACCGATCTTGAGTTATCCTCTACACAAAAAAAATGGGGAGAAATAAATAAAAATAAATAAATAAAGAAGAAAGAAAATTCTGACGAAAACAATAGGTGATCTGTCGATTTCGACAGACCACCTAATAAAGAAGAAAGAAAATTCTGACGAAAACAATAGGTGATATGTGATTGACAGACCACTTAATAATGATCATTTCTTCTATACTAGTCTGTTTACTAGTACTGAGGACCTTCAAGACCAGTTTGAAATCTTATATCTTCCTGTCCAGTTGATATGACTGAACATCATTTTGGATAACTGAATCAATTTTTGCCTAGTACTGCATACATGGCAGTGGTACAGCACATATTGACTTCACATTAAGCTTTTGTGTTTCATCCAGTTGATGGAGCACACATGGACATGAATGAATATAATGATGGCCAGTCAAGTGAAGTTTACTATTGTTATTTTGTTCTGATACTCCTGTACAACAATGCCTGATCTATCCTACTCTAGAGAGGAGCTTTTGTCAATTGGAGCTTCTTGTAAGTATAATCCAGTGACATTAGATGTATTCCTCACACTACGCATATGTAGTGTACAGACGAGTAGACGTGGACGTCGATCCTTTCAGAAGGACCAGCATCCTATTCCAGTCATTACTCGACCAAGGACATGCACATCTGAAATTACTCCAGAGGGATTATGAGAGGAAACAACATAAGAGAGATCTTGTAACTATTAGCAGTCATTCATTATCAACCAGAGATTTGACTGAGGCACGTAATTAGAAACCACAGCGAAATCTCCCATCCATCATGTGGCGTAATGGTTTGCAGTGACAGAGACATGGTTTTTAGAAGAAAAACCTGCTTCTGCATGTACTCTTCAAGGATATGAACAATTCCATTATGATCGAGAAAGCACTGGTGGAGGCGTTGCACTTTATGTACGAGAGGACATGAATGCTACTTGAGTCTATGATGACATTGTCCCTCCACACTTTTTGAGGGTCAGGTTAAGGTTATGCATCTGTGAACCTGCAACTAGACAATGATATTTTTGCTTACGTTGTTTACTACCCACAAGATCTCCTTACCAAGAGGTACTCTGTACCCACATCATCAATATGGTTGATACGATTCGCATGACGTCTGGCAGTGCCTCGTTCCTAATAATGGGAGATTTCAATGACCTGAAGTCTCAACCCATTAAACTTCACACTTTACTTGCCAGATTGTTACTCAACCAACCAGAGGAACTGTAGTTCTGGATAAGATCTTTATACTGATATGGGAGTTGACTATCACAACCCTATGATAACTGTACCCATGGGGAAAAGTGACCACATGGTTGTTTCTCTAAAACCAAAGATTGATCAGATTCCCCGACAGAGATCACAGTACTTCAGTCGACCTTTCATGCAGAGACTCCTCTATGTGATCTTTTGGGCAGTGGATAACGCAGGTGGACTGGTCTGAGCCGGACGACTTGACTGATATGAAAGCTGCCCAGTTACAACAAATTCTTACAGCTCAGTTTACATTACACTTTGAGCAAAGCTCCATCGTCCTTCGGCCAAATGATATAGAATGGCTGAACAACTATATCAGACAACTGACATTATTATCAAGGGGATGTTCGTGCCTACAATCAAGGTCAAAATCTTGTGTAGTGAGAGATTTTCCGCTCCAAGAAGAATTTCTATGCCTGCAAAATTGAAACAGAGCGAACCTGGTAAATAGCAGATAAGGAATCTAACTGGAATGTGCAAACCACCACTTCTGCTGCAGGTTACAGATCAACTTCCGACAGAGATTGCTCATGAATTGTACTGTCACGTTGCTAGGAACTGTAATGAACTTCCTTCCATCAATTTGGCTGCCTCATGGGCCTACCTTTCCGGGCCTTGTCCTCCAACCATATAGGGAGGAAGTCTAAAAACGGCTCAGAAGGTTGAATGCATCAAAGGCTGGACACCACACTGATGACCCTGTCCGACTCTTAAAGCAGTTTGCGTATGAACTGTCATTACCCCTGACCATCATCTTCAATAATTGTTTTAACAATGGTCACTTTCCAAACTCCTGGAAAACTGCATCAGTTTGTCCTGTCCTGAAGACATGACCAGTCATCGAGTACAATCATCTCCGACCAATTTTGATCACACGGATTATAGCACATGTTTTTTGAAAGCTTCCTGGCAGAATGGGTGATGTCTGATATCAAACACCAAATTGATCCAAAGCAATTTGATAATATGAAAGGCAGCTCTGTGTCACATTGTAAACTAGTCAGCCTGCTTGATGATCTCCAACTGTAGTTTAAGGTTTGAGTCTCTTAGATAATTAGATAAGACAAGTCATCATGCCACAATTTGTACAATCGACTTCATGAAGGCCTTTGATGACCTCATCGACCTTACAAAGGTTCTACAGAAGCTGATTTAACTGGATGTCAACCCGGCCATCACAGTGATAGCTAGTTTTCTCATGCAACGTATGCAGACAAATGGATATTGCGGTACATCATCATTGGAGCAAGAGCATTCATGTAATTCACAGGGAACCAAACTTGGTCCGGTAATCTTCCTAATTAAGATCAACGATTTCGCTGAGCTACCTCAAAGAGATGGAAGTATGTCGACGTAACTATTGCTGAAGTTATCCATGAATCAGAGCCAAGTCATCTACAATCTCCTGTGGATGCTCTATTTGCATGGAGTGAGTTGAATTCAATGTAACCAAATCTGAAAAAATGTAAGGTGATGCATATTAAGTTTTCAGCGTAATGGTCCACCTTCACCAGTGATTACTATTGGAAATCAAGTTTTGGAGTCTGCATGTAACGTTGCTTCTGCTTGGTGTGACTCAAACCTTAAACTACAGTCCGATGACGATCTGCTCTGTGTACAATGTGTTTCATCCAGCATGTTAAAAATGCTGAAGGGGAACCTATTGCTCTAAGGTCTATCTGAGGGACGTACGTATACGTGAATGTATTCCAGTTGTATTCGAAGACATGTATCTGAATACAACCAACCACTTATTCTGTATGAAAATTAGTGGTTTGAATACACATGATTGTATTCAAACCACTTGTAATAGTATTCCTTTGTATTCCTATAAGCTGAAATATGTAAATGATGAATACAAACAAGTATTCTTACTACTAGTATGCAAATTAGAAGATGAATACAAGCTACAAAATTAGTATTCGAACCACATATTAAGTATTCTAATTTGCATACTAGTAGTACGAACACTTGCTAGTATTCCTTTGTTAGGCCGAAATATTTAAATGAGGAATACAAACAAGTATTCGTACTACTAGTATGCAAATTAGAAGATGAATACTAGCTACAAATTAGTATTCTGACCACTTGTCAGCTGAAATATATAATACTTAAACAATGCTGGAATTAGTATTCCGACCAACACCAAAATCCCACAATGCAGCATAATTATACCCCAATAGTAATCACATCATACAAATTGCAGTGTACATTCATCAACTACAGTACATGTACATGTATATTTCTGCTGTATTTTTAAATTGACATAGACTAGGCCTACACTGTTTCACCAGAAGTGCTAGGATGTTCATGCTAGATTACAGATATTAACTCTTATTTCAGTGTGTGCTGTTTAGTAGTAGATCTAGTGCTTTCTGAAAACAAACTGGGGTCAAAATCTGCAATTAGGCCTAGAAATCTAGATCTACTTGATAGGTATTATTTAGCCCATGTTCATACTATAATGTATCATGACTTACCTATACAACTTCACAATGTAGGTTCAAATGCATAAAAATACTTCAAGTCTATAGACAATTATACCCCCTTGTGTAATATTGGTCTAACAGTAACATAGACAACTGGTCCTGGACCAGCTTTGAGGGAATAGACCGTCGATCCTGTATCTCTACGTGACTCAACCAAAAGGAATGTATAGACTTCTAGATCTAGTTACCACGGACCACTGTTTCAGTATTGTCTACCAGTAGACCTAAATGTACCATGGCTGCACATAGATCTACTCAAAAGTTAGACATTTCTAGACTTGGATCCAAGGTCCACATGTAGAAACTGGACTTAGAACTACCATCTACTTACTTGTATAGTCTAATTATGTTTAACACATCCTATTCCAATTTCAAACATTATAGGCTATAGGGCTAGAGTCTATGTCTTAGGTAATTAATCTGTTACATGTAGGTCGACTAGACCTAGTCCTTTTAGACTAGGACGTAGAGTCTAATCTAGCTATTTTCACTCCTCAATCAGATCAATCAAGTCCAGCAATTAGTCCTGGATCTACGTGCACGGTCCACTCATTTCTTATCGCAACGTGACGTGCTCTGAGCAACTCAGTTCCAAAACCAAACTGCAGTGCTAATGTTCTGGTCCTGCATGGTCAAGCCTCTACTCTAGCCTAGGCTTTCGTCCTGGCGATCGAGCCTCTAGGCTCTGGTTCTGCCTCTGCATCAGTTCTGGTCCTGAATGTAACTGTAGGACTCGATCTGACAGTCAATATGTCTTGTGCTCGTTGGTCATACTCCTAATGCCTCACATAGACCTAGAATCTAATACAGTTCACAGGCGACACATGCAGATTTACTCAACTGGCTGTGATTGTCTGCAGTTCAAAAACGTTGCTTAAATTATCTATCTTCCCAAGGTCATGCAATATTTTTGCTGGATCAATGTAATTTGCAGTTTAATAGTAATAAATATGGCAATCCTTTTGATGGCTGCCACCATGTTGAATGATCAGATGTACAGATCAATAAGAGATCATTGCTGTAGACAATGTTCATGCATAAAGTGGCCATCTTGGAAGTGCTTTATTTTGGTATTCCTTCGCCAATCACAGCCTCATTACGCACATCAATGAACTATTGGCGTTGTTAATATAGAACTACAACAAACATCAGATTTTTAGTATTCAAATTGGAGGAATACTAATAATCAAAGACTCAATTCTACTAGTATTCAAACCAACCAGTTTTGAATACTAGTACATTCAGAATACTAATAATCGAAGACTAAAATTCCTTTAAATGGATGTTAGTATTCGAAGCACAACAATTTGAATACTTAAATTGATTTTAGTGGTTCTGACAATAAGATTTTTAGTATTCAAATTGGAGGAATACATGCAACCACTAAAATACCACTTATTTTGTATTCTGAATATTAAGCGAATATATTTAGAAGACTTATTTTGTATTCCTGTTTGGTAAGGATACCAGCAGCATTAAAACATAGAATAGACACCTGGTAATTCATCCCCTTCTCAAGAAATGTCCTTGTTTACTACATATATATTTATGCTCATACATGTAAAAAATTATATTGATAACTAACTCCTCAAAACCCATCGTCAATTGATGCCCTTGTTTACAGATATTGCTCCACCAAGGTTTGCTGCTCGTTGTCCTCTGAATGTGTCTGTGACAACCCAGCCATGTACCATCAAAGCAAATGTGACCTACGATGTCCCAGAAGTTACGGATAATGCAAGTGCAGTTATGATGGTAGGTCCCAATGAAACCTTGCCTATTCTGCTCTCAAGAGGGCGTCATCAGAGAATACACACTGCACGGGACAGAGCTGGAAATGCTGCGGCATGCATCATCAACATCAACGTTGTAGGTGAGTGCTCCAACATTTGCTCCTCAAAAGTATAGGGTTAGGTTTGAGTTGCAACTCTGTTATAGGTAAGCTTAGAATTAGGGTTAGGTTCTAGTTCAGGCCTACTCAACTGGCGGCGCGCGACTTGTGGCGCTTGCAGTTAGTCGGAGTTGCGCGTGACTGTTGCAAAAATATATATTAAATCAGCAAAATCAAGAAGTCGCAGTCGAAGTTCAGCCCAAATTGTCTGCTTAATTAACAAACAGGAAGAAAGGAGAATTTAACTGTTTTACCATTCTATATGACTCTAAACCTGAGCTGTAAACAACAATAAGCTTACGATGAGTTACCAAATCTAAATTGCCGATCTCTGGAATCTTCTTGTCTTTGTTTGTTTGATTTTCACTCAATTTTTACATTTCCCCTGTTTATTGCACCAAAATAACTACATATAATTTAACTCAAGTGTAATTGTACCCAGGAATTGTACTCATTTTTTCAAATTATGATTGATATATTTTGGAATGAAATGGTGTTAAAAATGGCACATCTGGGCCTTTAGAAAGCCCTAAAATCCACTAGCTTCAGGAGGCTCTGCTCTGCCCCCTGGACCCCACCCGCTTTTGTCTTGGTCGCCTCGCTCCCTCGCAGCACAGTCAAACATACAGGTTGGCACTTCAACTACAAATTCTTTTTGTTTTGGCACTTCTAATAGACTAGTTGAGAAGGCCTGCCTGGTCTAGATGTATATTGTTGGGTCCAGGGTTGAAGTTAGGAATTTGGTTAGTGTAGGAAACCATAGCAGAGGAATTGTCACAGCTATAGGAGCAGGTATTTTACAATGGAGTAATATTAATGATTATATTCGGTTTATGTATAGTGCACATCACATTATATAATGTCTCTATGCGCTTCCAAAGAGCTTTGGAAATTAATACCTTAGCTTTAGCTCCGGCAGCCGTAATCAGTGCTAAGTGCATTTCAAGGAATAATCTTACCACCTCACCTGGGTCAAGTGTGGCAAATGTAGATCAATGTCTTGCCAGAGAAAGAAGGATCTTGTCAAATTGAGGATATAATAGAATTTACATTGGCATTAAAAAAAGAAAGACATATCCTTGACAGACCCATCTTCCTACCGCATCACACCACTGGTGCTCATATGTTGCACTGAGATGAATTATTTCATTAAAAACATAACTTATCTTTAGCACTCTTTCAGAGGGAACCCCTTGATCAGTATAATAATGACCATGAAGTGTTTTATATTAACCACTGTATGGATTGTACAAATAGATTTAAACAGATGGTGATGAATATGCTGTTCTTTGCTAGAACAATTGATTCTGTGATAACTAATACTTGGCTGACATTGTTCATCTTCAGCACCAATGTGCCGGGATGAGCCGGAATGGCGGACTGGATCTTTGAGAGTGGAGTCTATGTCCTGCCGTAACTTGCATGGGTCTACGGTACGCTTTACCTGCGCCGATCCGGGAATGCGTCTTGTTGGAGAACGAGAGCGCACATGTCAGGAAGACGGCCAGTGGAGTGGTTCATCACCAACATGTGAATGTAAGGCCCTTTATAATCTTCTTTGATCTATTCATAGACTCCTTAGCCAAGCCAATAGATGTCTTTCAGTCACATGTTTTATTATTATTATTATTATCATTAGTAAATATTTGATTGGCATCACCTGCCTGTGATGGGAAAAACAAACTGAATCACTATGACCCTCATGCAGGTCTCTCCTCCCGATGTAATTGATTTGGTTCTTGCAGGTGCGTGGGACACTTCACCAGGGTTTCCTTCTACTCTCATATGAAGCTTTGACTACATTTTTCAATTTTTGCCAAAATACATTTGCTTTAATTCTTGCTACAGTTTTTATTTGTAGTGCTGCTTTGCCATTTTTATTGGATCAAGTTTTTGAGGACAAATTTAGCGCAGACTCAGCCGGTCGGTGAATAAATTAGGGGGCGCTTTTGTTTTTGTTTTAAAAAAGGTTAACTTTACATTTTAATCCCATTTTCATCTGTTTGGGGGGGCTAGGGGGGGGGGGTTGGTTGGAAAAATTGCTATGCGGATTCGCCCCTGGTGATGAGTATAAGAGATAGGAGACTGCAAACTTGTAATTAATTAGAGGACTTTCCATTCATTTGGATCAATCACAACCCTTTACAAGACGGGACCCTGGTCAGGCAATAAAATTGTGTAACAAAATATCTGGACATGCATGATTTAGCAAAGGTTGATTATGTAGTAGATAGAAATGGGTTTATGTAAACTGTGATGCTTTGGAATCATCAAATTGATAATGAATTGATGTCAAGAACTTGCATTGCAAACAGAAATGGTAATATAAAGGATTACTCATAAAAGTGGCTTGACTATTTTTTCCAATATTTCAGTTGTTTTTTGTCATTTTTTTTAAAGAGTGAAATTTATAAGGCAATCCTTCTTTTTAGGGGACTTTTTTCCAGCTTGAATGACCTTCTTCTAGATAAGACATCTCACAATTTGTTTTTTTTACCTTTACCTGCTCTTAACTTTGTTTTTAACAGTGGCAACTTGCTCTGCACTGTCTCTACCAGCCAACACAGTGGCTAGCCCAAGCTCGTGCTCCACTAGCCCTCTAGTCAGTGGAGGAACCCAGTGTAAGGTCACATGTGGGCGAGGGTTTACAGGGACACCAGTCAACTTTATGCGCACTCAATGCTCTGTCAACGGAAACTGGACTGCAGATATCAGTAGCATACAGTGTAGAGGTAAAGCCAGCCGCACACTATACAACCTGACTATGATCTGATGTTGAAAAAATCTTTGTTATCAGGGTTCTGAATAGTTATATATGTCTGAAAATACAATTAACAAAACTCTGCAAACTGCAAGCTTCCTGGAAGGAGGAAAACTCATGAATTATAGAATTATGTTGATATCATTTCAGTTGTATTTTTATGTGAAACTTATACGGCTTTCATGCCAACTAGGAGTTGTAAATGGTTGAAGATTGTAATCAAAAGTATTTATATCATTATTCAGAACCTAAATCAGGAATATAATTTATTGTGTAGGGGCCGCACAAGATCAGTACTCATTAACATTCTATTTCTTTATAAGTTAAATCTTTGGCTCTCAAAAGCATAAAGGCAGACAAAGTTAAAGAATACCATTCACCTTAACATATAAGTTATACGTAACAGCTAGATTATACAAAATCAATAACAATAATAATACATAACATTTATTAAGCGCTTAATACAGGTGTTTCTAAGCGCACCATTGTCTGACTTAAAATTACCAACTAAAACTTGTAACAAACACATAAAATATAAATCTGTTCTTTATTCAATAAATCATGCATATATAATAACAAAAATAAAAATGAGATCAAACATGAGGTCAAACATAAGGTCAAACAAAAAATCAAACAAACAAAGAATAAGATGGTGTTCACCTCCTTTGACTGACTCACAACTGCAGAATAGCATTCATGAATTAAAAAGTTGCGTTTTCAGCAAGGACTTAAACTGGTCAACAGAATGAGTGTTATGAATATGCGCTGGTAATTTATTCCAAAGGATAGGGGCATTTACTGAAAAAGATTGATTGCCATATTTTTTAACAGTACGAGGTCCAAGGGTTAACTGCATGGTTGATGATGATCAAAGAGGTCTTAAAGAACTAGCTAGAAGAACGTATAAAGGAAATCAAATCTGAAAGATATTTAGGGGCTTGGCCATGGACAATTCGTTATGTCAGAAGAACTACTTTAAATATTATACGATGGTGTATGGGAATACGATGGTGTATGGGAAGCCAATGGAGAGAACGCAAAATTGGGGTTATGTGCTCAAATTTTCTTGAGAGAGTAACCAGCCTTGCAGCAGTATTCTGAATTCTTTGAAGTGGAAGTAAGTATGAATAAGGAAGGCCAGAAAAAAATTGAATTACAATAAACAAGAGGGAGGATACAAATGCATGGGTTAATTTTGCAGTTGGTGGTCGGTCAAGTAGTATCCTAATTTTCTAAAGTTTGAAGACTCCAAAAGATGCAGATTTACAAACTTTTATAATATGCCGGTAACCAAGTTGGGGAAGGAATCTGTGTTCCTGAATTTGGAAGTAATGTGGATCATTTCAGATTTTCGTTCATTAAGGCAAAGTCTATTGTTAGAAGACCAGAACCTAATATCTTCAAGGCAACTGCTAAGTTTCTGAGTCGCAATATCCTTCCCGTTAGGCTTAAGAGTTATATAAATCTGGGTGTCGTCAGCGTTCATCGCATGATGAACCCCCTGGTGAGAATCAATGACCTGAGACATTGGGCTGGTGTAGAGGAGAAAGAACGCCGCAGATCAGTGGAAATGTTGCAGAAAGCGTGTCGTTGATGATCCCACGTTGATTCCAATTGTGGAGATATGAGCGTATCCAATCAAGAACAGTTCTGGTGATAAAAAAAGTCATTTTCCAGGCGATGAAGTAACAGGGTATGGTCGATGGTATCAAATGCAGCCGTGTAATCCAGGTGGATGAGCACAGCTTCATTACCCTTGTCTATGGCCATGAGAAGATCCTTTAAGACTTTAACCGAAGCGATTTTTGTTGAATGGTGGTTCCGGTAAGCAGATTGATGGACTGGAAACATGTCAAATCTCTTGAGGTGAGCCTTCAGCTGAGCAGCCACAATCCTCTCCAAGACTTTATCTAGGAAAGGTAGATTTGCAGTGGGCCTGTAGTTGTTCAGTCCATTCGGATCAAGGTTCAGCTTCTTGAGAAGAAGAAGGAGTAGAGACGTTTTAAATGATTCCGGGACACGACCAGAGGTCAAGGAGAGGTTAAACATCTTGGTGATGACAGGGAGGAGTTCTTCAGTTCTTCAAGCGTGTCCTTCAGGAGCCACGTAGAAATTGGATCCAATTATCAGTGTTTAGATGGTAGTGATTTGATGAGCTTCCTGACTTCTGACTCAGATACAAGACGGAATTGGGAAAGTTCATGATCAGATGGAAGAGCGCAATATGTGACTGCTGGCATCGGAACTGAGTCAATGAAGGAAGATACAACATTGGATACCTTCTCGTTGAAGAACCTTGCAAACCTGTTGGCAAGTACACTGTCAGAAGAGTGATCCGAAATAATTGATGATTGATTTGGTGATGATAGTGACTTTACAATGCTGAACAGTTGTTTGGTGTCAGTATCTGCAATAAGATCAACCTACAAAACCTTTACCAGGCATTCTATGGGCTCACAGTTTAGGAGTATGAATAGAATAAATAATCAATTTAAACCCCATATACTGTATGCAAGAAACCGGTTTCCTTGCCATTTTATGCAATTGCATACATACAGATGTGTCAAGTGTTCTACTAACAAGTTCCTTTTATTTCAAATGAGACTTTATTCAAAGTTGGAATATCTCTTCATGAAACTAATATTTGAAGCTCATATGTAGATCATACATGTAGTGCAGAGACATGTAACCCTTAAACATAGTAATTTTATTAATGAGTACTGGCTTTTGAGATCCTGATTGATTAACTGCCCAAATTTTGTTGTGGTATCTAATATGCTTTATGTAAATCTTACCTTCTTAATTGTAAAATACAATATGGTCTCATGGATTGTTACATAATACATGTACATGTACTTATATAGAGGTTTGAAATATGAAGTTTTGTATTAGTTTCTATATAAGATCTATAAATTCTATATAAGTTCTTCTGTACTTGATACTGCACATACACTGTGTTTACATGAAGTTAACTGTACTTATTAAGCAGTGATTGTATTATGTGTGTATGTAATTGGGTGTTTACAGACGTGTATCAATCAGATATGATTATTTACATCTGAGGACCGACCTTGTAACAAACCGGGGTCCGTCTGAGCCAGCCCTTTCCTGGCCCTGTCCATTTTCCAGGAGGTTCTTTCACCTATCCCCTTCTAGCTTTTAGTCATCTCTGCATCTAGAGTACTCTTTTCATTCTTAATAATCCTGGAGCCTGTGTACAAATTATTGACTAGTTTGCATATTCCTCTATAGTACCTTGTTTGCTTTTTGCTTTCTCACTTTCAGATATAGCCCCACCTGTATACACCTATTGTCCTGCGGGCATGAGCGTTACACTAGGACCCAACATGAACATGGCCGAGGTTCGTTGGAGACTCCCTGTCCCAACTGATAACGTTGGTAAGAATAACTGTTAAGTAGTATGCAGGGGGGTGTTAGGGGGTGTGGGTGGGTGTGTGTGTGTATGGGTTTGGGGGCGCCCTTGTGTGAGTGTAATTAAGTTTTGACAGACGTGTATAAATCATAAATGTCTGTTTATTCATGTCTGAGGAACAGCAAAAGCCATGTTCAAAACGGATTTCCCTACATGTATATGGATACCTTACGTGTGGAATAAACTAAAATCCTTCTTACAGATTCTTTAAGCTAGAATGAAAAAATCCAAACGCTTATATGCATGAACGTGTATTAGATTATAAGCAATGCTTTGACATCCATACATGCTTTAATTTTTAATGAAATTATTAAGTAATATTTCATGTAGAAAGCCATACGGTATGTATGGGTCCATCCCAACATGACAGGCTATGCACCCGCGTCCAGAAAAAGCGACGAAAGGGTGTCTTTTTCAGCTACCGTATTTGCCCGCGTTAACGCTGCAGTATTTTCGGGAGAGAAAAAAATCAATAAGTCTGGGTGCGGCGTATGCGGCGAAAGAGTTAGAAAAAAAAAAAAAAATAAGTCAAACCAGCACAAATTTGTACATATGGGACTTCGAACGGTACAATAACTATACCACTTTGGTACAGGACATTTCCACACATCTTACCGACAATTTTATCTTGCATTGTTGACATGAAGACGAAAATAAACTTCCAAAAACAACATCTGACGATAGATCTTGATCTAAGTTCGTGCCAATGCATTGCAAAAGTAAAAGAAGGGTCCGTTTAACGGAGCTGCCGCGAAGCATCCAGCACGCGAAGTCGCCATTTTCAATCCATTTCAATGTATACATCACAGAAAACTGCAGATAAGGCATTAGAGTCGGGATAGCCAAGCGGTCTAAGGCGCTGGTTTTGAGCCCTAATCCACATTTTTTTTTTTTTTTTTTTTGTTCTTTTTTTAATCAAGGTCAAACTCGGGGGTGTGGCCTATACGGTGCTGCGGCGTTATTGCCGGCAAATACGGTATACAATGGCATTATTGTTTACCTTAAAAAGGGCACTGATCGCACAAAAAACAAAAAAGGGTACTTTTTCAGGATCACAGGTTTCAGCGTTTTCTAAAAAATGGGTCATTTCAGAAATAGTGTGATACATGTAGGCCATTACGTTCCATTTCAGATGTCGATGGACACGGGTGGGTAGAATTTGTGTATGAGAGTGACCCCCCATGGGGGTCCATTGCATAATCAATGATAACCACCACCCTGTGTACATGTATATTGTAGGTGTTGTAGAAACCACCACGCCTGAAGTGACCCTGCCCGTTCAGTTGGCTCCAGGCACTGAGCTCTTCACCTACACTGCTACTGATGCCCAAGGACTCACAGGAACTTGCACCTTTGATGTGACCGTAGTTGGTAAGCAAAGCATGCAAATCAACCATACCATTTATCTTACTGAAATATTTTTCTTAACTTACATACTTTGACCCGCTGTATGACATTTAAATAACACCTGTATGTTTATATCAATTTTCAAAAGGAAATCAGAAAGAAGTCCAGGCTACTTTTTACAACAATTTACAGGACTGTGAAATATGAACAATGATAGATATACATGTGTGCATGTATGACATAGCATATTCGTTTATTCAAGTTCGTTTATTTAAGTTTGTTTATTCATATATTACATTAAAACATAAATTACATATATACCTAAAACGATTCCATGTTTTTTTATGCCTCCGCTACAAAGTAGCCGGAGGCATTATGTTTTCGGGTTGTCCGTCCGTCCGTACGTACGTCCGTACGTACGTACGTCCCGT
>BEXV01000275.1:126272-142237 GCA_003118195.1 Hemicentrotus pulcherrimus | reverse complement strand
TACAATCAAACTTGAATTTTAGAAATTGTTTCTGTTTTGGTTTGTAAAATTGCTCTATGGCGGAGGCATCATTTTCGACTGCGCGCAGTCAAAGTTCCATCTAGTTTTTATTTGTTGTTTAGATAACCACAATGTTGTGCATATAGATCTTTATTTGCATGTATATCTCCCCTACTTCTGGCTACATCCTGACCCTTATTTCGATCCGACTTTGACTTGACCTCATTTGACCTATAACAGATGCTGAGCCTCCCAGAGCCCTGAATTGTCCAGGTGAGAATGAAGTGACCAACGTCCAGGCTGATGCCCTGCCAGTAAGGGTGCAATATACAGAGCCCATGTTTACAGACAATGTCGGCATTGCAAAGTAAGTTACGCTGATCCTTAAAGGGGAATTAACCTCAACCTTCATGTTAATTTAAACATCTGAAAAATATAAAACATTGTACATTTGATGAAAAGGTGGACGTAACTCTTCTTCAGAATCATTCGTCTTTCGGGCTCTGAGAATTTTCAGAACATTGCCATTGTGGTTGCGCACGGCCCGTTCTGTGACGTATCGCATGGAGTCGACCGCTATATCTCATGTCAACTCGGTAATCTGCCTCTGTAGAATGATCACTGCAGATCACATCATGTTTCCTGTTGTACGTGTACTTTTGGTCCAGAAATTTCTCCATCATGCAGAGCTGCTAAATATCATGAATATTGCATTGCGATTGTATGGGTCAGGAAACTGATGAAACGATTTCCCCTTGTTTCTTGAGGAACGATAACTAGTAAAACCAAACACTTGGCCGTACACCATGTTTGACATGTATTGCATATTAGTTCTCTGTGCAATATGTCACAACCAAGAAGTTTTGAAGAAAAATTTCAACAAAATGGCAGCCTCCTTGTACTTGCAAGACGATATTATTTGGCCTAGTACAGCAATTAATGCTTTTTATATCAAATGAAACATTGTTATACTCACTATGTCATGATAATGCTTCATAGTCGAGATGTTGGCAATATCACATGAAAGAAATGATATGTGTATAGCTAGAATATATAAAATCAATCTCAATAGAAGTTACCTTGCATTCTATATGTACAGTAAGCCATTAAGACTTAAGGGAATTGCATGGTCACCGTGAATAAAGATTTGATAGTGCCGTCAGTGTGGTTCAGATAGTTTATTCTGTGAATAAATGAGAAGCTAGAAACCCCTAGAATAAGTGTTGAACAGGAAAGAAAGCAACTATGCCATCTACAGCTCATGAAGACGTACATCATGCCTCGATCAGTGGCTTTGTATTAACTGTCAAAAAATACAGGATACCTTGACAGCTTCAATGACATAGGTACGACCGTGGTAAAAACTACCGGCTTCATTTAATGTAAGTGCATTTTGGTTATATAAATGCCTGTCAGGGCCTTATATGATGGTAGGTCCTTACCTGTTGGTTGAAGGATGGTTTTTTGTGCATGAGTGCATATCCTTCTGGATTAGATATATTACCGTAAATCTCTGTGTATAAGACGCACTTTTTTTACCGTCGGGAAAATTCAAAAGTCGGGGTGCGTCATATACACAGGTACAGAATATTTTGAGTCCTCAAAATGCAACTTTTTATTGGTTTTCAAAAATCTCTGTGTCTCAACATGAATTTCATTATGAAAACAAAGAATAGAATCTACTATATGAAGTAAAACTACGTTCCTAATTTGAAGGGAAGAGATTTTGATTTTATTTTTTTTCAGTCTCGATAAATTATGCCCTTCGCAAAGCACTTTGCCGGCCGAAGCTCTCCCGTGTCTTTAGCTCACTCACCTGTATCATGCAGCTCAATACACAGGGGCAACCTGCTCAGCAGCTAGCTTCGTAAGAAACAATCTTTCATGTCCCTTCTTTTACTTTTTGGCAATATGGTACAGATTTAGATCTAAATGCAGTAATTTGTGCCAATACATTGCAAAAATAAAAGAAGGGGCCGTAACCAGCACGCGAAGTTGCCATTTGAATCCATTTCAATGTATACATTAAACTTCCAGGGCTTGTATAGGTGCGCGATAGCTGCGCGGTCTAAGGCGCTGGCTATGGGAGGCAATCTATGTGTGTGCCGGCACGGGTTCGATCCTGCCGTCGGATTTTTTTGTTGTTGTTAAGTTGGGGTGCGTCTTATACACAGAGATTTACGGTAATCTATTTCAGTAAAAGATAATTAAAGTACATGAGAAGATGAGAATGTACATTTAAAATTACCTACAAAAATTTGTAGATAGTTAATCAAGGGACTACTTTGTCCTTGGAGTAGGTATAGACCCACGCGATCATTTTGGGTCTAACACGTACAGTATGTATAGATTAACCACACCCAAAATGCTGTCGGGTGTTCTTAAAGGAAAAATTAAGTTTGAAAAAGGTCAAAACGAGTTTAGTCACTACAGTAGCAACCAATCAATGAAGAAATATAAGCCTATGTTAACTTGAAACTATGAAAGATGGTAATACTGTAGACTTTCAAAAAAGTCCACGTACCTCGCTGGTTACCTAACCTGACGACCAGACCTGGTCTTTCAAATTTCAGTAGTGTTCTGCTCCGGTGTAGGATCCAGAGCCAAGTCTGTGAAGTTGGATTGCTGCATGAGGAACTTGGATAGGTGGATCTTGATCCTTTGTAGATTGAGCAGGGAGATCTTACTCGAAGAAAGCTGGTTTAAGTCTCTCAACACTGAAAGTTTCATGTTTACAATTGTAATCAATTCTAAAAAAACTTGTCAGAGTGTTGATTGACTCAAAAAGGCCCCTTGTATGAAGGCTGAAAGGGGCCCCTTATCTGCATCTACTCTCAAAAAGATGTGGGATGAGGAATATCATTCTGGGTGTACATGTACCTGTGTAGCGTAGCTTGTTGCTCGCATCAGTCTCTCTTGTCCGTGGGAAAAATTAGCTGGATCAATCACCAGCAGAGTTGGTCTGTAAAGGAGCCACAAAACTTGGCTGGTAGCATGACCGTAGTACCAAAGACAAATTCTGCTGCGGAGGATCCTATATCAGGCTTGATAGTTGGACGTATACCCAGCAGTACCATAGGAATTACCTCAGTCAAATGTACTGTTATGCTCTTTGAGAGAGGCTTTGACTTGCCTTCGAAACTGCTCAATAAGCCCATTAGCTGCTGGATGGTATGCGTTTAGTTCCAAGGAGATAAGTGAGAGCAAGAAAGAGTGCTGACTCAAATTGTCTTTCCCTGTCTGTAGTAAGAGTAGTTGGAGCACCCAACACTGATACCCATCTGGCCACAAAAGTATGTGCTACAGTTTCAGCAGTGATATCTAGGATAGGTATAGCTTCAGGCCATCTGATGTAACAAACCACACAAGTGAGAAGGTACGTTTTGCTCTCTGAACTAGAAAGCGGGCCTACAAGGTTGATGTGCACATGAGAGAAACATGCATTAGGTGAAGTAAAAGTGCCTTATGGAACTTTTGTGTATTTATAAACCATGCGTTCCCTGACTGGCGATGGCCTGAATTCTGAGGACCTCACTGCGACTTCTGCAGTTCTTCTGTAGAGAACAAGTCAAGGCTTGCACCTGAGTAGTTAGTTGAGCTACTTGGGTAGAATGTTTACAAGGTGAATTGTAGGTAGTCGTTCAAATATTGCACAGTACCTGTAGACAGAATATGTAGACTAACTGTACAAAGTATTGCGCTTCTTTGCGTATAAAGTCAGGGAGACGACACTCATAATCACAATAATGTAATAAGGCCTTTAATAGAACCGAGTAGAGAATCAAGCAAATAGAAGTAGAACATGAATTATGATGAAGCTGAATTAGCCTTAATGTAAACTCTCTTAAAGATGTGTGCTCTATAGGAACAGCTCAGGAGAAGTGATGAAAATAGGTGTGGCAAAAGCAAGTGTAATATGCATGTATACCAGTACATTGGGTGGTTGCACATCCCAATACCAGAAAAAGTATGTGTGGCACTCTAATTAATAATGTTACAGGTGTCACTATAGAAATGAGTGACAATTGAATAAAAGGCAAGACTTCTAGCCACACAATAAAGTCAAGAAAATAATATATACAAATGTAAAGTTTTTCTAAGGTCAAGTCATTACAAGGAAATCGGGCTTAATTGGAACCTAATTTGGACTTACAGTACATATACATGTAGGTACCTGTATTTAAATTGTAATACATGTATATCTCTTTGTAGAAGTAATATATGAAGGTCATATTTTGAATACAGTAGAGCCACATGGAATGTATTACATGAAGAGCAAAACATGTTATTTGGTAGATACACTTCAATAATACTGGAGTGTACTTCTGGGTATTAACAACAGTAAGTGCCATAATGCTTATAAATAACATCACAGATTTGAAGACAATTAAACCCCCCAAAATATGGACTCATGAAATGAAAAATACTGCTTGTTCACTACATGCATTCCTACATACCCTTACAGCGATCAATTATGTTTTTAAGAGTCAAAAGGAAATCAAACTGACAGGTTTTAATAAACTTCTGAATTATCCACATGTCTTAAAATTGAAATACAAGAGAATTTAGATTCAAATATCATTTTAAAAATTCAATTCAATTACGATTTCAATTTTCATTTCAATCTCAATCTTAGTCTATAACATACAATCCTTCCTATTATAAGTGTCACTTCATTCTCCTGACTAGCTAAAGAGAGATCAAAAGTTCAAATCTCACATGGCAGTTACATATATATGTCCTTTGGTGGTGAAGGCATCAAATCCACTACAATTTTTGGGAGCGGGTATCCTGAAACACTTTAAATTATGTTATTCATATAAACCACCTCAGTTTCTTTTTATTATTAAATGATTGGGAAGTGGTAATGAAAAAAAAAGAAGCTGCATTGAACGTACTATAGTCCTCTGTGTAGACACTGTTTCAGAGTGTTATAAGATATTTAACTGTTTCCAGTGCAAGGTTAATCTATACTTGTGTTAAAAGGGTTGTCATGGAGCTACCGTAGTCAAGACTAGAAATGGTAATTTGTCAAGAAATTGTGTCGCACAAAACAACTCTTCTCTCATTCAGTGCCTAATTGTCTGTGCAAAAATGCTTGTGTGGTAAACAAGTGAATATGTAGGGAGGACAAGTATGCAACTAAAGAGTTAACAAATCAGTGTGGTTTATGACAACATATGTGAATAAGCCTTAACAGTTATTTTTTGTTTCTTTGGTGTTGTTGTTTATATAGTAAACAAAGTGTGCAGTGGTACACACGCTACCGATGGCAAAACAATCTTGCTTTTGAATATGGCTATACAGAGCTGCACTTCCTAGCTACCGACAGCGCATCCAACACAGCTGAGTGCAACCTCAAATTTGAAATTGTACAGTGTAAGTAGATGTTAATACCTACTGATTTATATTAGCCCTGACAGCCTAAAATATGATGGTGTTTGAAGGTTTGCATGGTGGTATGAATATCGCGGAAGAGGTTTACGGTACACCATGTGTAAAGTCCTAGGAGGCATAAGGAAAGTGGATGAAAGTAGAAGTGAAATGGGAAAGGCGAGAGAGTGGAGGTTTGAAGGAAGAGTATCTTTCGAAAGTGAGTGTAGTCCTGAAAAGGACTGTAAACCAAAAAAGTTGTAGACAGGATGAGAGGTTGAGTAGAAGACTGGATTGAGTTGGAGAGTTAATTAGATGTGAAAAGCTGGTTTGAATTGGCGAGTAGAGTTGCAGAGCAACTGAAGACCTGAAGACGGACAGTCAACCTGTCCGAAACGTCGAGTCTACTCTCCTGCTCCTGCTCTGCAACTCTACTCGCCAATTCAAACCAGCTTTGATAAGGTTTATATTGAATGGTAAATGATTTTTGTTGTAATTGCAGCTACGGAGTGTCCTGAGCTGATAGCCCCGCCCAACTCACAGGTGACTTGTGACCCGTCGGGGTCGGTGTGTCGCCTGGCGTGTGACCCAGGCTTCATTCTAACCAGTGAGAGTATACAGACAGTCTTCAGTTGCCAGGGTAGTGGGTTATGGAACCACAGTACTGAATGGGATAAGAACCCTTACGTATCTGTCTGCACACGCAGTAAGTTGAAACTCAAATACACACTCAAATTCATTTCCAAATGCAAATCAAACTCAAATTCGAATGTGAACTTGAACTCCAAACTCTTAAGTTAAAACTTAAAACTTGAAACTCTAATTCAATCTTCAAATTCTAAGTCACTTTCTTATTTCTTAATTCCAGCATTATTACAGGATCGTGTAGTTCTAATTTGATACAGAAAATCAATAAAATCAAAATACTGATGATGCAGCCATACAGCTGTATGGAGAGCTCAATGGCAGAAGGATTACATGTATGTACAATATGATGTACCGTAAACGAGAGTGATTTCAAAATTTTCAAAGAAACTTAAATTGGATTTCAGAAGTCATGGAAAGAACATTAAAATATCTTTGGCTATCAGTGATAAAAATATGAGAATAGATTCAACAAGTTTCATTCAAAGTGTCTTTTTAATTTCAGAACTAAAGATCATCTTTAATACTGATACCTTTACATATATTGAGTACCCAAGAGGTTAATTCTTTTATATGCAATACATATTTGTCTCCCTTCATCACATTGTATTAATCATGGGAGTGCAAGATTGATCTATACTGGTATTAAAATGTTGTCATGAAACAAATTAACACCGGTGTCTATTTGCAAAGCCAATGAGTGATTTCAAGTTGGGTGTTTAAGGCTGGTGTTAGTGTTTGATAAACACTAACACCAGCCTAAACACCGAAATGGAAATCAGCTGGTGTTAAGGCTTTGACCTCTGAATATCGTCAACTTCCGGTAGTTAGTGTTATCGCCTTTGCAAAATTGTCGTCTGCTGAACCGACCTTTGTGGCTGGTGTTAATATTTTACGTACAAATGTCCTATTCACTAACACTAGCCCCTAGGGATTAAGCAAATGTTGATTGCCAGTTCGGTGTTAGTGTCGTACCCGCACACAGTCAACGCACGAACGACGCCAATTTATTGTCTGACGATCAACTAAAAATGTGAAACAGGAAATTCATATATTCTTTTGTGTAAAATGGGTTATTTTATAAGACCAGGGAAATAGGTGTAGATTTATTCTGTACTTTTCATGATATCTTTAGTTTTGATGTACTATTTTTTAATCATTGTCATGAAATCAAGTATGTGGTGATGTCACAGCTGGTGTTAAGCTATCGATTTTGATATCGGTATCGGGCTCTTAATTTCATCAGCAAAATTTTCGCTCGATTTTAAGAGCTCTTGACTGCTCTAAACACTAACACTAACACTAACACTCAATTTGAAATCACCCATTGTATTCCATAATGCAATGTTTACCTCAATGGGCTCCTGTGTGGCAAACGTAGGATTGTGCAGAGAGCTGAATAAAGCAACCAAAGTGTTAAGATTTTGTTGTTATTGTTTATTATGATGATCCATACTGTCTTTCTCTAAGAATGGTGATCATTTCTCATTGATGCTATACAGGACAAGTTGTGGCAACCATGACATGGGATATGACTGGTGATGTGGTATTCAACCTTGATGGAGACTGTCTCATGGCCAGAGATCAGCTACAGACCAGTTTTGTAAAACTCTTCGAAACAAGCAGCATGTTTGTAAGTATAATGAAGTTCAGCTAGGTATTTTTCAGTTCTCAGGTAATGTTATTTTTTTCACAGAATAAACCTAAACTTTCATTTTAAGAACCCATTTGAAATAAGCCAATAATTAGCATTCATGGGTTATCCTGTCAAGGTATACATTTTTTGTTCTGTTCTCTCTATCAAGGTATCTTCTCCCAGCTAAGAAGTGAATTGCAACATTTTTCCACACATCTCTATTTTTTTTGCCATCCTAGTACAGTCTTACAGTGACTTTCACTTCCATGTCTTGTTCCTCTCCTAGTTAGTTATTGGTTTCCTTCTTGGTCTAGTACCTTCTACTTTTCCTTCCATTACATTTTTAAAGAGACTATGATGTCTTTTTATGTGATCAAAGTATTTTGCATTTCTCTTTAACAATTCCTATGGGTATTTTCTTTAAGTCTTCCAATCTGCAGGGCTTAAACATTTCTTTATTTCATTTTATAAAGTGTTCATGCTTAACAAATAAAATTACAGAAAATACAAAAACCTACATCAATGTTCACAGCAACATCATTCCATAGATGTAGGCTGTGATACATTGGAAAACACTCTGTCCCTCAAATAGTATGGTACAATGAGCCCCCTCTGGAACGCTTTGGTGTAGTGGTCCACCCTGTGCACATCCCCCAGCAGTTATATCCAGAGGAGAAACATGAGGGCTAACGTGATGAGGTTCGCTTTTTCTCTCCCATGCCCAGATATGATGCCATTGACAATAATGATTATAACAACTTACAACAAACTTATACATAGAGAGAGAGAGAGAGAGAGAGACTCTTCAATTTATCATGTCCGATATACATGTATAATCATTTTTATTATCATCAATACCTTTAACAGAAAGAGTGTACTCTGGATAGCTTAGTGTACTGTGCACTCGCTGATGTATCAGTGACCTGTAGCTCTGCTCCTACTACAGCAACGGAAGGACCTAGGAGAAGGAAGAAGAGAGAGAGTGATCCCGGATCAAGAGATTCATCCTCGTCTTTAGCTACAGTCTCTTTAAGGATGACAACTACTAGGTACTAGCTGCAATTCACTATGTCAGTTATGACGGTCAAAAATTGTAAACTGAAAAATAGCTCAAAGAACACTTCACAAGTAAAATTTGTTTCTTCTTCAAAAATAGAGAACAAAAATCAAACAATAAACTAATTTCTTAGTATAAGATATATGATATCTACATGTATACTCATCTTGAATATTAATATTATCTTTTTTCGCATTACAGTGGTGTTTCCTCGGTTCCATGTTTCTTCAACAATTACAACGAAAGTATAAACAACATGTGGAGCGAGACCAATGTTTCACTCTCCCTTCCCAACATGACGGCAACCCTTAACCCTAACCAATCTGAGCTTGGTGGCTTCATGCCCATCTGTGGCAGTCGTCAAATCATAGTCAACATGCTTTGTGGTGAGTGTTTTTTGCTGACGGTAGTATCATTAGGAATTAGCTCCTGAAGTATTGAATTCTAGGTCGCTTTAATAGCGAAATGTAGTGGCACCAAAAAGAAGGGGTGTTTAAAAGTCATAATGATTAGTGGGTCGATGTAGTTTAATGAGCTTGCCTTGATACTTGCTGGTAGAAGTGACATATGGTAATATATAGGAGATTATTAGGTGAGAGGTTTTTCTGGGGCAACAAAAGTTATAGAACTTTTTTAACTACAGGGGGCTATAATTCTTGACATCAAAATGGCAATTATGAAATCGATAGATAATTAAAGCTCACTTGTAAATACAATCTTCACGGTCACCAACATACATTTCTGTCATACATGTATTTTCTCTCTTCTCTTTTATCCAACTTTTTTTGTAATCTTGCTTTTTTTTTCTCTGTCTGATTTTGATATTTTTCTTTTACTTTTTATTTGCTCAAGTGTGCTCAAACATCACTAATTATACTTCCATGAATCTGAAGAGCTGTATCTAGTCATGTAATGAAGCCAGAGAATGAGAGAAGTAATATTGACAACTCCTATTCCTATTCCCATAGGCTTTGTACAAGAACCATCTGGTTCCCATAGGCAATGGGTTAATTATAACAAAATAACACTATGTTTTCATTGCAGAATATTGTCCTCCTGGCACCTTCAAGAACCCACGGGCCCCTGTGTGTGAGCGATGTCGTAAGGGGTCATATCAGGACCAGATGGGCCAAAGGACTTGTATACGATGTTCTGATGGGAAAAGTACTGGAGGTACTGGTGCATACAATGCAGATCATTGCAAAGGTGATACTTAATACTGCTTGTTTAATAGTTTCTTTTACCTGACTGCTAAGGAAGCATGTGTAAGCAACCACAGGACAGGTGGCTGTAAAAGTCCTCTTGGAGGGACTTGGTAATGAGGATTATTGCCTTACCAAATGCTACTATTGTATTGACTTAGTTTTGAACCTGAGACCTCCCGAGCCCACTGCTCAACCCTGAGTCATTGCACTATCTCAATTATATTCTACTCAAATTGATAGTAGGGTGTTCTGATTCAGTTTATGATGTAACCAAGTTAGAATAGTTTGATTGATGTACTTTTACCAGTCTCTCTTTTATGTGACAGATTATATTTGATTTTTTGAGTTTTATTGATTTCACATTTCACATGCAGAAATAATACAGATAACAAAATATATATAAAAGACATATTGTTTCATAATTTAAATAAAATGATTATATTAAATGACAAGGTAATCATCACATTTGTTTGACAACTAATACATGTATTATTTAGAGGAAACCTAGGAAACCCAGAGAAAAGAAAAAAACTGTTAAATGCTTTGTGTGGTTTTGAATAAAATGAACTGAACTGAACTCTTAGCAACAATTTCTTTGGGTTTATTTTGTTGATATAGGGTTAAGGTTGCATTGGGTTAAGGTCAGGTTTAGAGTTGAGGTTACTAGTGCTAGATCCAAACCAAATCTGAGTACCCCTTCGACTCAAAGCTTTTGGTTTTATTGTTTCAAGAACATTTTAGATGTGTACAAAGCAAAATAAATGGCTAGGAATGAGGAAGTATATATCTAATGAACATAAATTTTCAAAATACTATTTTTAGGTGGGCTGTATCTAATACAGACCACCTTATAATTTTGTTAAAATTGCCTTTATTATTTATTTATTATTATTTATTTATTTTTCTTATTTCGACCCACTTTTTTGTTAGCACGATAATTTTAAAATGGTTCAATCAAATGCTTTGAAATTTGGCATAAATATGTATAGGCATATAGAGAAATCAAAATAAGGTTTTCAACCTTGACCTTGACTGATGACGTTATCTAGGCGCCATTTTGTGAAAAAATAACTCATGATCATATCTTCATAACCAAAAGTTATTTCTTATTCATATTTATCATGATTAAGGTCAATATCAGTCCGGTCAATTTCAGACCAAAAAACGCGCGTGCGTGTACGTCCGCGCGTCAGTGCGCGCGCAAAATTTTAAAATGCTCAAAATCGTCTCAAATATATTTTACATACGTTTTAGGTCATTTTAAGCATTTTATAAAAAAAAACGCGCACACGCAGATGCGCGCGCGTTTTAGCGCGTAACTCCATTACACAATATAAAATCGTCATTTTTTTTCTTTTTAATGATATTTCTCATATTTTTTCAAACAATTTGATACCATGTTTATCTCTTTATGACTATTAATAACAAGATGAGCGTCCATTCAAGATAAATGACCGTGCGCGCGAGCTCTTTTAATACATAGCATATATGGGCAAAAACATGCCTATACAAAATCCATTATAGCTCTTTGGAATGCACCGAGGCCCTCAATTTTTTTTCATATTTGGATAGAATATGAGTCTGAGATATGATTTCATGTCTTATTTGGCCATTAAGTGTATCGTGACATCATCATGAAGGCCTTGGATCTCAAAATACGAATTTGCATATTATGACGTCAGCATATTTATGTAAAATTGATTGTATCTCTGTAAATATTAATCAATTTTCTTCCAAATTTCGATATGTTGTAGCTAAAACAATTCTCTACAAGCTTGGTAGCCACCATTTTTCATTTTGATGACGTCATCATAGTGAAAAAAACGATTGAAGGGCACATATCAGAAATTTCATAATTTGCGTGTTATGCCTATAGAAGGTGAATTTCGTTCACGTCATGAATCTACATGATATTGTATTTTAAGCATTTTTAAGCAGTATCTCGCTTATTTTTGCTCTATTTTGTCTCAAACTTTAGTTGGACCAGCCCACCTATACTTGTTCCAAACAAGTATTATATGTCTAGTTTTTTTTCTTCTTCAGAAATGTGCTTATCTGGAACGTATTCCTACCTGGGTATAGGACCAGACTGCTTGGAATGTCCACAAGGCTCATTCCAAGTGAGCCGTGGCCAGAAGGGTTGTAGGCCTTGCTTTGGTAACTATACAACATCTGGTCCAGGAGCGTCATCTGTCACATCATGTATAGGTCAGTATATGCTTTTAATAGCTCTAGGACTAGTGATCAGAGTTTCTTCTTTATATGTCAGTTATATGCATAAGTTCTAGGCCTAGAGGTTTTTAATTCATGGACATTTCTTCTTATATGGCTGGGACACAGACCTAGTTTACAAGAGCAGATTTCAATTTATACGTCAACAAATTGAATTGAATTTTGTATCAGGTTTATGTCTATGACAATATCTGACTAGAAAGAACATATAGAAATAATACAAGTTAGAATAGAATGAAACCCTTTCATCTGTTATGGTTTTTTGGTTCTGATTAATTTGGACCTACCACAACTCTGTTTACCCATTGGCTAAAGGAACTTGATGGCTCCTGTACTAAGCCTATGAGAAAGAGACAATTCAGTAGTAAACTGATTGAAGGGAAATGTAATCATTGGAATAAGTTCATTTGTATGATAGTAGAAAAATAAGATAAACGCAGATGTGAAAGTTTGAAATACATTGTACCAATACTAAGATAATTATGAATGTTTGAAATATTAGATCACTAAATAATTGCAAATCTCAAGATGGCAATTTGGGATCTTGGATATTGTGCCAAGGTAACAGACAACTTTCCCGTTTGTTGTGCACAAATATATAATATTTCTGTTTTCTCCTAAGTTCCTTCTCCCTTTTGGCACTACTCAAAATATATTATGGATAGCATATTATTATAGGCTCTCTCCTGGTTTATACAGTTTTGAAAACTTGAGATTTGTTGTCGTTTTGTGTTTGAACAAATGGGAAGTTGCCAGCCACTACATTACCCAGATATTACTAATTCAGCAAATATCAAGAGCCCATGGGTATAGTGATTGCAACTTTCCAATATTTATAATCTTCTCATTTTTTGGCCAATTTTATTCAAACATTTACCAGTTTGCTATCATGGTTGAATTTGCCACATAGTTGATGATTTCTTTACACCTGTACAGATCCTTCTGATGTGACATCCCCACGCCCTACTACGTCAGACAATGACATTGATGGAGGAGGTGTATCCACACCAGATTCTAACAGACACTCAGAAACTACACAACCAGGTAGGTGCATGCTTGAATTTACCCATTGCAGTTGGGAACTGGATAGATCCATATTAGTCAAAAGTTCCTATCATTTCATTTGATTTCATTTGATTTCAGCATAGAAACTTTTGCTTTAAAGCCAATGGCCATTCTTCTGCAAGTCTGTGCATTATTGAAGAAACACATACATACATGATATATACATAAGAAAATACAACAAAGCGAACAAATATACATGTGCAAATAATTAAGTAATATTGACTGCCTTTTGGGCAATTCAGTTCGGGCGATATATGACAAGTTATATTGCCCTGAATTAGGCAGTCAATATTACTATTATCAACCACATCAGACATCTAGAGCAAACAGGAAACTTTTACTATCTTATACTCTTAAATTATGTAGCCTACACTGCACAGGGTTTCCCAACATTAGAATTTGCAAAAACAGTGTCAAACCAGCACTGTGCATCAAGTGTTTGACAAATTTTCGATACACTGCAAACAGTGTGCCTAGGGTGTGATTGTTACATCACAATAGAGTTCACGCAAAGTGCGCATTATTTTATAAGCGATGCGCGATGTAAATTACAACTTGCTCTATATTATTGCTCACTAGTTTAACACGCATTTTGCCATTGACTTTTCAGATCAGGCAATAAAATTTGTTCATTGGTTTACTGTATAACTGTATTGACCAGCAAATTACACACAAAATCCCTTTGACTTTTCTGAGCGGTCAATAATATTTTTTTCGTCTGTAGTTTTGTTGGCTTATCCATCACACCTTGAGGGCAATAACATTTAAAAATTGCCCTGCTCAGATGTCTGATACGGTATGTATAAGTATAGCCTATAGTTGCCCATCCCCAGTGTAGCTATCTTTGTCACTCCTATGCAGTTGCCATTCATTTCAACTTAAGATGATGGGTATTCTTCTGCCAGCTGGTCAATCTTTTGTAAAGTGGTTTTGGCTTTTCTGTAACAGTCCCGACATACATGTACATGAATGCAAGATGAATATTGTCATGAAATCATTTAATTTCCTTCCTCTGCTCATGCAGCAATCTTGAGCGAACAGCCATCTCCCTCTATCGTGGTGACAGGTGGGAAAGGTTCCATTACCATGACAACAGACTCGGGAGGGCGCCCTCAGACACCAGGAAAAAAGACAGTAAGAAAGGGAGGGGGAAGTCATGGTATGGTCATCGGTGTGTGTGTCGCCCTCGTGCTTTTGGTGGTCATCATTGTTGTGATCGTGGTGATGGTATGGAAGCGACACTCCGACAAGTAAGTAGTGCAAGACATGCAGTATCTTTCACATTATGTTCTTGAATAAATTTGCATATCAATCACCCAAACATGTCTTGCTCTTGATGTAAGGGGTTCCATGTCACCATACTGAATTGATAATTTGAGCTTTCAATAGATATTACAAAGAGATATTACAGTTTAACAGTTTAACAATTTGGTTGGCTCTTTACCTCTTTGCATAGTCTCTCATTTGCCACATATTCCATTTTGTACCAAACATACATGTAGGCACCGATTGATGCATACAGTGTATATTTCTTTTTTTGCTTTGTATACTATTACAGACTAATCTTCCAGTAGAAACCATTAAATAATCTCAAGACCTTTGGTATCTATCCCAGGACAAATAATTGTGGCACTAGGAAACCATTGTGTCATATATAGACTCAAAAACACTCTCAGTAAACGTAGCAATTCATGGGGAGTAGATTAGCCGTCACACACATGCACACTTGCATAGAACAGTAGTAGCCCCTTTGTTTTCTTTTTGTAAATCTTTGAGAGAGATGTCTGCAGTGTCAGCTAATATTCTCTTCTGCCTGAATGCAAAATTTCCTTTGTATTGCTTAGTATATTTATATATATATATATATATATATATATATATATATATACATTGTGTAGGAATAGGATTTACCTGTTGCCTACAAGAACTAGGTGGTTCCTGTATAAAGCCATAAGGAGTTTAATAATTCAGAGGTCAATAGTTTAATATGATTACTAGTACTTCGTTGTAGGGATTCAACATAAAAGTCTTTTAATGTTACTGTAGATCTGTCAGGCAGAAAATTCAAACCTGCATCATTGTATTATTTCCCTTATCAGCATCCCGATGATAAAGCTTACTAACATTGCCTTGGCCCCTGGAGATGACTCAGAAGATGATGATGATGACAATGTCACCAGGGATGGAAAGTATCATCAGATGCAGGAGATGGATAACTTTGACTTGGAGCATCTAGCAACATATGGCGATGACGATGCATTGCAAGGTACGTCAGCTTTCTTGTGTCTTGTTACCATGGGGATATTGAGGATTTGTTTTGTATTTGTAATGTTTAAAAAGAGAAAGATTTGAGAGAGGAAGTGCAAGAGACTGTGATAGAGGGATAAATCAAGAGAGAAAAAGAGGAAGAAGGGGAGAAAGGAAGTACTTTTGTTCATGTGATCATTGTAATGATCAACACAGTGACATTGAGGATGAGATTGGTGATAGAGCTAGTTTGATTTATTTTGAATAGGATAAAGAGTGATAAAAGAGAAGGCAGAGGGAGATAGAGAGAGAATGTGTATGGGAAAGACAAATTGGTAGGGGGAGATGGTTGAAATTTTTGATTTACCACTATTTTCATGATTTCCCCTTATTTTCCCTATTTTTTCCCCAATTTTCTTACTCAAAAATGTTAAGATACCATTCCCTCCCACCCCAAATCCATTTTTTTTTACTCAAGGGGGGAGGGGTTAAGGGGGGAAAAAAA
>BEXV01000275.1:84083-94243 GCA_003118195.1 Hemicentrotus pulcherrimus | reverse complement strand
CATCAAAGAGTCAACATCGGCCAAGTCCTTCAATACCAAAGTTTGGAGCTACATGCAGAATGACCACTCAGCCCAGCTGTACACAGGCGGGATAGAGCGTCAATGTGGCTCTACTTCATCTAAAATTAGATGATGTCTGCAACCCACTCTTTTTATGAGCACCTTATTATTTTTAATGTTTGAACCCTGCACCCTCAGTTGTGATGTTTGTTGACAGTTTGCGATGCCACGGAAATCTGGACGTATATACCGATTGGTCCTGTCCAGTATCACCTTAGATGTAGATGTTAGAGCTTCCCGGAGTTAATGTTTTCGTAGACAAGCGAGCGCGAGCTCAGATTCACCAATGCTGCTGACTGTTCACCGACCTCTGAAACAGAAAAGAAAAGAAAAATGCCTATATTTTTAAAAGTTCTATCACAGTTTTGAGTGAAAATCTATTTGAACAATAATAGATCTATAATTATTTTGTATGTGCTGTGCAATTTTCATGAGCTTTGAAGCCAAAATTATTAAGAAAGATATGCTCTAGCCTCTACTCTAGATCTAGTCTTAGACCGAATTTTCTGTCTCTTTCGTTTGTTTAGCCTCTTATTTGGGTAGGGTTGGCTCTCTCCTTAGAGATGGAAGCTGACTCTACGCATTCCCTTGCTAACTCCATGGCCATATTTTTATGCCCTGAAAATCCCCCCAAATGTCATTTTACGTCTTGCATATTATTTTGTAAATTAGGCCTAGGCTAGGCTATAATACATCGGTTCCACTTACCAACTTGACTTAAATAATCCGTTTAATAGTCCCTTTTTAGGAAATTATGGGTCAAAATCGACATCCATGTTGAAAATCTTGCAAGCAGTGTTTTAACTCTCGCTGCGCATGCAGGGAATATTTTTCTGGTATCGCATCGCAATTTTCTATGCATTTTTGCATGACTGCTATACAAAATATCTTTTGTGTAGCAGTTTTCTTCTTCTTCTTCTTTCAATATGGTACAGTCCGCCGTTGGCGTATTATCGTTCCATAGAAATGTACAGAATTTCATTGAAATATTGATCCATCGGCTGAAATTGCTAATCAACAAATTTAAGGAAAATTATTCCCTGGCATGTCATCTAAATCCCATTCCTTCTAGTCTATGCCGAAAGCAAAATGATTATGAGGAAAAAACTGTGCGCGAGCTACACGTTCGTAATGGCGAGAGAGAGAGAGAGAGAAAGAGAGAAATTTGTAGTACATCAAGTTTCTATTTTTTGTTTACATGTATAGCAAAGGCCAAGAGCCTATCCACTAAATCTGGACAAAGAAAATGAAAGATAAATGAAATTGGTGTAATATATGTACTTTGAAAATAAGTTTTGTTTCTGTTTAAAGAACAGAGTTCAGCTATTATCTAATGATAAAGATCAAAACATAGTGCTGAAAAAAAGATTAAAGATTAACTATGAATGACAGTGATTTTGTAAGAATTCCAAATGGGCCATAACATCATGACCGTTGGACAATGGTTTCAATCCTGAGGTTGTGTCTTATGATGTTTAAGTCCTGTCCCCAGATGATACGCATCTAAAAAAGATTACAATGATAGTCACCTGTAGCATTTTTCTTTTCTATAACTAGGTTGTTCCCTTGAGACTAGTGCCAAGCCTTAGAGATGAGTTGGAGATGAGTTAAGTTTCCTGCTGGCGTGCAGATGAGCTGAGATTTTCAAGACCACATGTGCTGCTATTCTGTCTTGGAGAAATGGATGGCACAGTTCTCTATACCTCAGATCTGGTGAGCTCCACTGCATCTTTACCAGATGATGCTGTGGCATCTGATGTTGCATATGTAACACCACAATGGACTATCATCTTGGAGGCAGCCACCCTGGCTCTAATAGCCGTTGTAGCTGGTGCTCTTAACATGATCATCATCTACACCATCCACAAAAAGACTTACCTGCAGAATCCAAGCAACCAATTTGTCTACAGTATGACAATTGCTAGTGCGGTGATGTCGTTCACAGTGTTGCCCTTCAACCTTGTAGCCTGTGTGCTTCGGGAGTGGATCTTTGGCGTGGTGATGTGTAACCTGATGGGCTTCATCTCATTGTGTACACTGACTGGTTCACTCTTTAACGTGGCACTCATTACTCTGGACAGGTAAAATGATTCTAATCCAGCTTTGTGGAGTTAATAAACTCTTCAATTTGCCATTTATAAAGCATAGGTTCATTTTGAAATCAGATATCATCTTCATGAGAAATTGCATGGATTTGAAAACAAATGTTACAATTTCATTGAGTTTGGTAGAAAATTTTGTTTAGCGGAGATACTGTACATGTAGAAGAGTTTAGGTATGGGAGTGACTGAATGGTTTAGTCAATCCTGTTAACAACGCTTTCAGCTAAGCTGTACTTAATTGTAGATCGTGGGCAGTAAACAACATAGGATGGAATTTCAAACATTCTTTTGCTTTGGACTGTTCAGAAATGTCTGAATGATATAATTTCTTTATTTACTTTAAGGGCATTCAGTGAAAGGATTGCAGGCCACGATGTATTTCATTTTGGTTCTATTTATAGGAACTGCAGGAAACTGCTTTTGAAACCATATCTGTAACATAATTTTGCATGTTTTGCTTCTTCTTTCAGATACTATGCCATTGTTCAGCCCATGATGTACCCCCTAAAAATGACTTCCAACTACACGACTCACCTTATAGTATGCGTTTGGATCCTAGCACTTATATGCACTCTACCTCCCTCTTTTGGTTGGTCAAGGTACAGCTTTCGGGTGGCAAAATCAGCATGTATGGTGGACTGGCACTATGACAAATCATTCTCAGGATTCTATGCAATAATGACGACCATCTTCCCTCTAATCCTGATGTGCTTTTGCTACGGCCATATCCTCAAGGTAGCTAGGAGATCATCACGAAGGGTCAGCCATGGAAATGTTGTTGCGGAGGAAGCGATAAAGATGATGACCCGGAGGCGTTCACGTAGGACATCCCTCCTGGTAAACATCAGAATGAACTCACCAACCAAAGCAATCCGAACAGTGCTAGTCACAGTCAGTGCATTATTGATCATATGGTGTCCATTTATAATTGAACTGGTCTACGAGACTGTGCTCGGCGATGAGCTTATAGCAAATTGGTTAGAAGCTGGGGCCATGTGGCTAGCATACTGTAGCCTTATCTTCAACCCAATGATTTATGCAATCTGGAATAAGACAGTGCGGAATGAGGTTCTTGGGATGTTTTGTGCGAGGTCGCTAAAGCTACAGTGGGCCTGGCGTGATGATGATAACATCCTGGCAAAGCGCAGGGAGTCACGACGTCTTAGCATCAGCGGAAGCATCACTGACCTGAGTTACACTTCTGCATTGAGAGGAAAATTCAATCAGCACAGCACCCTGATTACATGTACCAACACTGGACAACAGACTTCAAGCAATGATTCAGGTTAGTGAAGCCAATCTCTCTAGCTAAGAACAGGTTTTTTAACAAGATTACATGAAGCTCTACATTATGTCTGAGGATAATGTGTTCTGGGATGGCGTTCTGAGATGCATTGAAATCTCAGTGAAAAAAAACCCTTGAAATCTTATTAAAATCAGTCTTCTGATAATTATTTTAGCAAGGTTTTATCTCAATGATACTCGCCCATTTATGATGTGATAAACAATAAGAGCTATTGTTAGATTTCACTCTCTTCATGTTCAGCCCATAGAATCACTCTCTGCCGGTCTTTAGGGCAAGAGAGCATAACTGCTAATTTTGAAAAAATGCACAATGGGTGCTTCAAGCACAAAACACACTTGTGCTAAGATCTCTTTCAAAAATTACTGAGGTAGTTTCAAAGGCTTTTGAACACCATTACAAGTAGACAGAAATTACTGTCTAGTATGACAAATTCTTTAATAAAAATGACCTTTTAGTTGTGCATGCTGTAATGGTTACTGTCTGTAAAAATGGGGAAGGTTGATGCATTATTTAATCGTAATGGGTCACGAGTTAAAGCGAAAGATCAAATCTGATATCAACATACCAATTTTATTTTAAATATATTTTAGAGATAAAATCATGCTCATGAAACTCATTTAGTTTAAAATCTTGCTATAATGATTCTCAGAATACCAATTTAAGGAAAAAGTTAGGTCTTTTGTATAAACATGTGAATTTGAATAAATATTGGTGCATGTTTTTCTACTGAAAACCACTGCACGGATGATCTACAGAACATGTAGGTCAATATCAGGTCAAAGTTCAATTTCAATGAAGCTTGGGTTTCATACATCAATCACTTTTTAATCAATGATTTAAAGATAGAACTGTTTTTGAAGTTTTTCTCATTTTAAAGATTCTATTTGCTTATGATGAAAAAGAGCTCTGTTTCAAAAATGAATATAAACTCCCGGTATACTATGAATAATTGTAACTATAAAGATTTTGGCAAGTTATTTTATTTCAGTCAAAATTAGTTCCAAGACATATTTTTCTTCTATATCTCATAAATTGTAGTCATTTCTGGAGTACCTCTGGCAAGTATTATTGAGTCTTCCACCACCGCACCCAAAAGTGGCAGCAGCTCTTGCGTGAAGTCCAAGCGAGTCAGACTGACTTCTGGGATCAAGAAGACAAGGGTAGAGATCTTGAAGGCTCACTCTCCTACACAGATCAGCACCACTGCTGAGGTCCACCAACCTGCACGCATGATCACTAGGTCAATGTCAGGTCAAAGTTCAATGTCAAAGGTCAATGGGGATGGGGAAGAGAATCAGTTAGGGAGCAGTAGTCGTAAACTCAGTATTGTGAGCATGGATGGGAGCATTGTTCATAGTTGATAGTGCTGATTTGGACTGACTATGCAATGTTTTGTAAAGCATTGAATAGTTCTTTAAATTAAAAGGCAATTAAAATTTTGTAATTACATGTAAGTTTGATAAGAGAAAGAGAATGGCGAATATTTTAAATAAATTGGACATATAAGAAAGTTTGCAATATTAAATCACTACATCAGTGCAAATCTCGAATTGGCAATTTAGTGAGTGGATTCTGAGGTACATGTAGTCATGGACAACTCCTGTTTGTCGTGTTCAAAATATCAGTAATTTGTTTCTTTCTCCCAAGCACCTTCTCCTTTGGGCCACTCCTCCAAAAATATGGTGAGGGTAGTTTATTATTATAATTCTCCTAAAATGAAGACGCTCCTGGGTGACCTTATTTGCTTCTGATTTCTTTCAGAGTAAATTGCTATCAAGGTTGATTTTTCTTTAAAGGGCAAGTCCACTTCAAAAATAACTTACTTGTAAGAGAAGCAGAAAAATCGGACAAACCAATCAAAAAAAGTAATTACCGGTAGAAAGATATGAATTTTTAATGACATGAAAAACTTTGAAAATCACAAGACAAATTGGCAACTCACTCACGAGTCTTTGACGTCATGTCCTCACTATCCACTAATTGTTTTCTCTATATCGATGATATAAATTTCCCATTTTTCCCTTAAGAATCTTATTTCCTTACTCCAGCATCTAAGTTATATTGATAGTAATATGTTTTGTGTGGATGCACTAATATAGAATAATTTTTTCCCCAGTTAAATCGTGAAAAATGTGAATTTTTATAAACTTTTTATATAAGAACCAATAATTATGCATACACAATATTGAGAAAATAGTATCAATTCTTCAAAGTTCTAAACAGAATTTGTGAAATGTCATGCACGCAATATGATATAAATCATATAACCTGGGCAAAGGCATGGGAAAATCAATTTTGGGGGGATAAAAAGGGAAATTGATGGGATTAAACTACAGTATGTATATAAAGCAATTGATAAATAGTGAGGACATGACAGAACCAAGTTGGCAATTCCTGTATTGATTCCCATTGTTCCATACTTTTTCTATACTTTTTCAAAAATTCATAACTTTCTTATTAGTTATCCAATTTTACTCAAACTTTTTTTAATTGATTTGTCTGATTTGTCTGCTTCTTTTGATAGTAAGTTATTTTTGGAGTGGACTTGTACTTTAAGGATACACCAAATGAAGCCAAAGTACTACTGGTATGTAGCACAATGTAAATGAGTATTCTTATGTACTAATTTTAATAGTTAGGTTATGGCTAGCAAGTACCTAGTAAATGCGATCGAACAAAGGCAACAGTATTCTGAATAGCAATGTTTTCATTATCAAATATTAAACCTCTGCCGTTTATTTTAGTCCATCTGTAGTACTCCGTACGTCCATCTCGCTTAATTGCTTTGCCGATAACTCACAAACCACTAGAGATATGAACCTTAAATCAAATGTATCACCATAGGAAGACAATCTGATTAGATTTTGGAGTAACTATAGACTGAAGGTCAAAGGTCAGAGGTATTCTTATGAAATTCCAGGCCTCGTAATCGCGATATTTCAAGAACCACTAGAGATATGAGGCCCAAACTTTATGACACTACATGTACATATTACTTTCGGAAGACGATCTGATCAGATTTTGGGTTATTAGATCAAAGGTCACAGAGGTCAATTTATCACAATCTAGATATGCCTTGTAATAGCGATATCTCAAGAACTACTAGAGATTTTAGGCTCACACTTCATGATATTATGTATTACCAAAGGAAGACAATCTGATTAGATTTCAGAGTAACTAGATCAAAGGTCACTGAAGTCAACTTCTGAAATTCCAGCTAGATTTAACAAGAAATATTAGGCTGATTGAAGGTCAATATGTTTCCTTTTCTCCAATGTTGAAAACAATCTGTAATAGTAACTGTAATACAGTAAGATATGCGCCAGATACCTCAATAACATCTTGCCAATTATAGTTAAGTGCGTTTAACTTATCTTTTTACAGACTACCTCAAGTTTTGTATTTTCAAATTGGTATCGGGAGGTGTTTTGTTATGTTCTGCTCAGAAGTGCTTTTTTTGTTAACAAAAGTATGCTGATAACCAAAATGAAAAGTTGTGATAGCCAGTGTGTAAACTGAATTCTAGCCAGTATTAAACATCTTTGAAATAAAACACAGATGTTTGCTTAAAGGTAAAAGACCAGTTTTGAAAATGCCCCCCCCCTATCAAAACATGAAATGGAAACTCTTAAAGAATATGTTTTGAATAATATGTGATACAAATTTTGCCGAGAAACCGCGTACTAATTGATATGTTTGATAAATTAACATATCTATTTAGACCTGATCGATATCACGCACATGTCGCATATATACATCTTTCTGTGTACAGTGCTTGTAACTTTACCAAGACTGGGGCCAAATTTCTTATCATTTTGATGATTCCAGAACCTTGCAGTACACACCAATTCTTACATGTATATGCTTGATGATCACCCTTTTCTGATTGATTCCACGTTTCTTTCACAATGCAAATAGCATGAATATAACTGGTCTTTATCTTTAAAGTGCAACCTTGAAAGTGTAAAATGAGGCTAAATTGTTTGTGGAAAGAATCAAAAATGTTAGAGTGTAAAAATTTACATGGATTTTTCAGATCACTTCTGGCTCAATTATAACATGAAATTATTAAAACTAGTAAATATGGATACTTTGATAGACAGTAGATGTGTGCTGCATGTAGATTACATGGTTTATTGCCGTTTGGTCTACAACCACTTTGTCTACTACCCAATTGGTCTATTTCCATATAGTCTATTCCCAGCCTGTCTACTATGCACATGGTCTTATTTCATTTCTTATATTTATCATTTTGTCTAATAACCACTTAGGCTAATAGTCATTTGGTCTATCACTCATTGAGTCTAATTTCCGTTTGGTCGAATTCCCATTTTGTCTACTATCCATATATGGTCTAATAATCATTTAATCATAAATACCAATAAGCATCAAATGCTCATTAGACTAATTGGAGATGTGACCATATGGAAATTAGACCAAATAACTATTGGCCTAAATGGTCATTATACCAAACAATACGCAGATGAAATGATTATTAGACCATGTGGATAGTATAGACGGGCTGGGAGTAGACCATATGGGGAATAGACTAATTGGATAGTACATGAACTGGTTTTGGACCAAACAGCAATTCAACACGAGCAGATAGATAGATTAGAGTAGGACATGTACTAGTAGATAGTAATGCCAAGGACTTGTTAAGTTGAAGAGCTCCTAGTGCTCCTTACAGTGTAGTAATATTTTTGTTTGTAGATACATGTTGTGTATTGCTTAACTAAATCATGTACAATTGTATGTACCGTTACCAGTAAACATAATTATTAACAAAGTTGATATTTTTCTTTGCTTTGTTTTGTGATGTTCAAACTGTTCTTCCAACCTTTGTAATGAATTCATTTGTGTGAAAGTAGAAAAATAAGATAAACAGAAAAGGAAATTTTGAAAGAAATCGGACTAATACTACAGAAGTTTTGAATTCTTGAAATATGAAATCTCTATAACTATATGAACAGAAAGAATGATAATATGATAATAATAATAACGTTTTATTAACCCAGGGTAGCCACTTCAGTTATGAAACTGCTCTTCCAGCGGGCCCTGCATAACATAATATGTTATTCCTACCCTTCTCCAATCTAATATGCTGAGCGCCTAGCTAGAAGGCAGAAGGTCCCATTGTTATAAGTCTTTGGTATGACTCGGCCAGGGTTCGAACCTACGACCTCCCGTTCATGAGGCGGACGCTCTAAACCACTGAGCCACCATGCCACAACAAAACATGTGTTAGTATTAATGCTAAGTACTTGTAAAGTTAAAGAGCTCCTTGGTAATACAGGAACAGTGGGAGTGCTACATTTAGTGATTATTTCTGTTTGTAGAACTTTATCATAGATGTTACATGTGTATGTGCATTGCTGAACTCAATCATGTACAATTGTATGTACCGGTACTGTACCAGTAATATTTTGTTTATTAACAAAGCTCACATTCGTTGGTACTATTTGTAAAATATATTTATATTCTTGAAATATGCATGACTTACCAATAAAATATCTTGGCCCAAAAAGGAAATGTATGAAATTGCATGGTCATGAGTAAGTGGATGAGGCTTGACTATAACTTGGTCTTATAAGTAGATATTGGTGTAGCAAGAAATATGAAGGCAGAGTGAGAGAGGTTGAAAAAGAGAGAGAGAGAGAAAGGTTGAAAGAGAGAGAGAGAGAGAGAGAAAGAGAGAGAGAGAGAAGGAGGGGTGAATGGAGAAAGATATTGGTACCGGTATCAAAGGAAGAGAATACTTGGAGAACATTGATAACAGTGAAAGGAAGACAGAGCTAAGGGAATGTGGAAAGAGAGATAAGACAGGGAGACAGATGGAGAAAACAGGGGGAGTAAGAAAGAGTATGCTTGAGAGAGAGAGAGAGAGAGAGAGCTCTAGAGAGAGTGGCGATCGAGACACGGGCAGACAGGCCTACAAACATTAGTACATAGGAAGGATGTTTTTGATAAACTTTTTAATGAATTTCCTAGGGGAACAACACAAATATTAGAGGGCCTTTGCTTGATATCATATTCTCATGTACATGAACACTCATTGTTTTGTGAAAATTAACAATTTCTCAGGCCCGGCATTAAGAACCTAGTTTTGTGTAAGGGCTGCTCTGCACCTGGAAGGAGAACGTCTGCATTGAGTGTTTTGAGATAGACACCCACATTTGGCTAGTAACCTTCAACCTTGAAACAGGTCCTCAGCGTTTCTTTGAGTCTTTGAAACTCTGGGTAATAAAAGAGAAATCCTTGTAATATCCCTGTGATGATGATATCCTGTGCATCAGTGTGAGTTGCCACGGTATGCAAAGTAACCTAAAATTAGATTTCACATAATTATGTACAATAAAATGCGAGTATGCACCTTGCTAATAAAATATGCCTCTGTGTTTATGGGACCTATAGGAGGTGGCTGCATCACAAACAGCCTCTCTGCATTTCATATTTCATCTCTCTGAACTATCTTGTCTCTTCCTATAAATCACACAATACACATTCAAGAAGGCAAGGTGGTACAGAATTGGAAATTCTGGAACAGAGTGTTTATATTGCAGCAACCATTATTACTTTCAAAGCCTTGTTAATACCATATTGACAATTATTGGCAAGATAAATAAATATGCTAATTGCTATTTAACATTCACAGTAAAATTACTTGCATGAAATGGGGGGGGGGGGGGGGG
>BEXV01000275.1:55442-69197 GCA_003118195.1 Hemicentrotus pulcherrimus | reverse complement strand
TGGATATCTTCCCAACTCATTAAATTGGGCTTGAATGTTGCTTTAAACAAAATGATCAACACTGGTTTGAAGGAATCTAACTTATAAAGCGGCAGTTGGTCCATGATTAATTAATGTGGATATCTTTCTAATCCATTAAATTGGGCTCGAGTATATTTATAAACAAAAGCAGGTCACCCACTGGTACATTCTATACGGCATACAAAAGGAAGCTCCAAGACTCCGTCAAAGTACAATTTCATGGATGTCACATTGAAACGGTGCCCTGGTTCTCCAGTAAATACATCATGATCTAAAAGGGACAACTCTCCATTTTGGGGATGTGACTAATTCAAATTAAAAACTTTTGGTAACATATTTGGATGTAGGATTATGATTATAATTAAAATGGAATTCCCTTTATAATCAAATTCATTATTGATATACCAGTGCTCAAACTACACAAACAATCAAAAGAGGCCTAGTAAATATGGACAAAAAGAAAAAGGAAAATTCTGTTTAATCACACATCACAAAAAGGATATCAATTTTGCTTGAAAGTTTCCTTTTTCAAAACAATATGAATTTGAGATGCACAAATTTACTAGTTTAATTTTCTTTTCTACAATTTAAAAAAAGATTCTTTTCTATTTCCCTCTTTCAAACAGACCAGTGTCTTGGAAAATGGAACAAATACTGTAAACATTGCAAATGAGAAGATAGTCTGCCTGGAAAAAAATTAAAAATGGAAAGAGAGAGTGAACTTACAATGAGATCGCCCTCTGCAACCTCTAAGGTTGGTTTGTGCAGAGGCTCCCCCGCATGGCATACTGTACCATCTGATCTCATCACCCAGGACTCAGCACACTCTCCTAGGGGGACTCGACTTAGATTACTCTTTCTAGTGGCTAGGCCAACGCCCCAAACACCTGATGAGAACATTAAAAGAAACATTCTTAAAGAAGTCTAGATCCTTGAAGCAATCAAGATGGAAATACATGAATTCATTAAGAAACGATAAGACTTTGAATTAGGGTACATGCTGTTTGTGTCAAAAATTACCAGTCATTACTGAGACCGAAATCCTGAACACAATTCATTATTAGAATATTACAATGGTGGGCATTTCAATGAAAACTCAAGATTTATGAAGGCATGATAGAAATAATTAAAGAAAAACAAATTAAGAAAATTAAGCTGGAAAGTCCAAAAGGAGTACAAGAAAAGAGTCAGCCCATTCACAAGTTTAATTATGTGAAGAGGAATCAACCAAAAAGAACAAGAAAGGTGATTATCAAAATAAATCAAGGGGGAGAGGAAGAGTAAAAATGAAAATGTGAGAAAAACAGAAAAATTCAAAATACAAAATGAGAAGAGATGAAGAAAAAGGAAAGAAAGGTAAGAAAGTCGATGACAAGAATAAAGAAGGTGAGTGGGAGGTGGGAAGGAAAGTACAGGAGAAGAAAGCAACCAAGGAGGATGAAAAAGGACAAAGTGGTAGCTCAAGTAAAGAAAGAAGGATAAAAAAGAAAAGGTAAAAAGGAGGAAGAGAAAGAGGAGGAGAGGAGAAGGAAAATATGAAATGGAGGGGAAAAGTAGATAAGGAGGAAAAGAAGAAGGGGAGGAAGGGGGAAGAGCAGAGAGAGAGAGAGAGAGAGAGAGGGGGGAGGGAAAGAGGAGGGAAGCATAGGAGGAGGAAGAAGAAAAGAAGAAGCCTCATTTCTCACTTACCTGTTGACTGAAGTTTGATTTCAAAGTAGGCCTTGTCTTGGACTAATGGTGCATTCCCTAACGCTCCACCTGTCCCACAGATTCGTCTTCCAGATTTCACAATGACTACATCATTACCTGCAGAAAAGTTACAATATTTACATCAATATAGTGTACCTAATGTCAACAAAACAAGATTTGTCGTACAAATTATCCTCAGATCTTTTATTTTTGTCACGAATGCACAGCAAACGAATGGGAAACATTGGATAAGAAGTCAAAATTTAGACCTCACTTTTCACATTTTGCTATTCCTCCCGATATTCTCTACAACTTTTTCCATCTTTATGAAGGAAGATGTCATCCATTGACAGAATTTTAACACAGAGCTCAATTCAACAAAGAAAATCTGGAAAAAAGACCCTTAAACGCATCATACAGTCAATCTGGTAAAAAACTATTAGCCTAGAGTCTAGGCCTAAATTTCAAAAATATATGCATCGTATATGAATCTGCTAAAATTGAGTATTTTGGGGCAAAGTTTTGTGGCCATAAACGTTTGCACAAGAGACCCTATGGTTTCTGTCTCTAAAGGTGCCGACCCTACCCAAATCAGAGGCTAACGAATGAAAGAGACAGATATTTCGGTCTAGCGTCGGTAAGGTACGGTTCGCTTCCAAAACTCAAAAGCGCCTAAATACGCGTACACGGGTGTACAGGTATATGGTAAAGCGCCAGGTAATCTGTCACTTAAGGGGAAATCGCTAATATTTTGAATTCTTACCTCTTTTATTTGGCAATCTACCAATCAAAAGAAAAGAAATTTATTCCTCTAACAGGATTTTATAGTCACTTAAAATATAGAATGATGATAAGCAAAATACTTCCGAAAGAAAGCGGGACATTTTTCTGCCCAGAATTTGGTCGCGCCGAATAGAATTCGGTCACACGATTTGTGCGTGGTATCTCTGTGCGTATTTGCGCACTATTTTCACACAATTGCAGAATAAAGCTATGAATGTCAATGCCTCTTGCACATCGGCAAGTGCATCATTTGCAAATTCGCTGCAATGGAGCAAACACGGAAGAGCTCCTCTTCACACACATACTAGATCTAAATTCATTGCGACAGCACACGTAGTTGTTTCGCAATAGACTTCTACATATGGCTATGCATGTTAGCGCATGTGCTAACAGTAACAGAATGCAGAAGTGCAGAAAATTGTGTGACACTGACCAATTTTGAGCTAAGTTGGAGATCTTTCCGGGCCCCTGATTTATTTAGAGAGTTAAGAAAATTCGTTCAGCTGCCTGATTTGTGCAAGTTTTGTGGCTCATAATCTTTTTTTTAAATTGTTAGATCTAGATCTACAGCTGTAGAAATGGCCGTCTAGCTGACCAAATACTGGCAATTAGGTCTAGATCTAGATCTATTTTTACTTTTTTTTATTACTGGGCCTGGGCACGCGACCGTAATATTGTGTGCAAGATACAGTGCTATGTTTTTATCTAAATATAGATCTAGCTCTAGAAGATCATTAATCTGTTCATGTCCTTATCAAGATTCATGACATGTAGAATTAGAAATTAGAGCTAAAGAAAAGTCCCAAACTTCCCACAAATCTTAACACATGGGACTGAAGAGCCTTCAATACTAGGCCTAGACCTCTAGACTAGTCTAGTGCAGGAGTGTACATAAATTGTAATTTTTGTAAGAGTAAAAAAAATGCCTCACATGCATACGTACCCATGTGTGAAGTATCAAGAACAACTGACGGTATTTCTTTCAGTGGGACATGTCCGCTTCCGAACCCAGCTCGCCATGGAAAACATCGAAAACAGCAAAAGCAGGCAGCCATCTCGTCTTTTTTTTTCCTCCAAAAGTAATTTTAGGAGACTCGATTCTTGTTCAATTTGTCACCAGAGGGCGACATGCTAAGATATAGAGATCCCCCAGCGCTCAAGTTACACTTCGTCAGCATGATTGTCTATGGGCTCATTTTCCCCAGAGAGGTTAGCCTTCATGAGGGTAACTGTGGCAGAGGTGGATTGATGTTAGTCCATGATATGCAAGCAGATGTAATCATCATGTAATCTGGATAAACATGATTATTGTGTAATATTACATCTTAATAATAAAAACTAATGGTTAAATACATTATTGACACTTGTAAAACTAATCGTCTTTAGAATTTTTTTAAATGATAACATTTACACCTTTTGGATGCATTTTTACTGCGCATGGTTGTCTAATTGTTATCTGTTCATTCTTTTTCTGTCAATTCAAAATGTATTTGTGTATGAATAAATATAATATTCACATTCATACGTGTTTGTGTCCATTTATGTATCTATATACCATGTATATATACCACAAATTTCCATTACTTAATGGACAATAAAGATGAATCTTATGAACACGGTGATTATGAATATTATAAATAAATACAAGCAAACGGTACATTATATTTAACAACGGTGCCGTTTGTTGGATCAATAGGTTTAGGCAATCCACCGAATAAACCAAGACCGCTATATCTATAACACCGTACCAATAATTAAACAATATCAGGACCACAACTACCACAAAAACAACAATCACACAAAAAAACAACCACAAAACAAATATCGAAACTAATTTAAAACTGAATGTAAAACATGAACAAAAACTTACATACACAAACTATATAGGCCTACCGAAATAACAATAGGCACCGGTTGAAGCAATACAAACCATTTCAATAATTGAATGAACGACATTTGACAATAACAAAACGTGAAGGTGCCAAGCAGCCTAAACATTGTAAACTTCGAAATCCACAATCAAATACCCATAATATATGCCTATCGCAATAAAAGGGGTATTTACTTTTTTTGGTTTTGAGGCCAACTTTGTTGAAAAAGTGAGTCATACGGATGTACATATGATGATAAACATTTTAAAAGTGAAGTATGAAATTATCAATATATTCTTTGTGGTTAATTGAACGAGATATTCTCTCTGCCAAATCACGCAATTGAAATATTTGAGGATGGAATGTTGTGTATGTGTCATAGGCATGTTTGGTTTTCATCTTTATTGTTTGTTTGTTTTGAATAATTGCCTAATTTAACGGCATAATATAACAATTATTTGTTTGAATATGAATGAAAAGGGGATAATGAACCAAGAGCATGTTCATATAATGTACGTTTCCTTGTAGGCCGATCACTACACGACATGGACATGGAGNGGGGGGGGGGGGGTAGAGGGTGACGTTTACGCGCCAAGCGCACGCAGACTTACTGTTTGAATGGGGAAACAAAGTGCAATATCCCAACTCCAAAATCAACACTGTGAATCTTGTTTTCTACCGGATCATGCATATTTGTTATATTGTAATGTGCATGGTAGCCTACAGACAAATATTAAGGATTAGATTAAAAAAAAAAACTAGTTCCTTAAATTGGCCTACAGAAGAAAAAAATAATATGGTGAACTAATTACATAAATCATATCGTTTTTAAATAATAAGACTCATAACATAAAGGATATCATATCCAATACTAATGTGTTAACTGAATCCTTCTGTTTAAGCCCGAAGATATCCTACTGGTCCTCAGTAGGCTTTATCCTCGTGAAATGAATATGAGACTACTCATTTCTTTAAGGATACAAATATCGTATTAGCAAATGTGGTAAGTTATTTATTCATCATGGGAATAATTAAATACTAAAATATTGTGGTTTCAAAAGTATGCGAAATATCTCTCTCATTTTTTCTACTTTCGTTTCGATTCAACCCACATGCCAGCGTTGATGTTATTCGGGCGTAGAAACGTTGTGTAAACATTACCACAAATAATTCAACTGATTATACCACCATTTCTGCAAGCGTGACTCAATATGAGCAGTTTCTGATGTAGCTAATAAAATGAACATCTGATCATATAGCTCAGTGGGAGATCAAACGCGATATATTTGTATATAATTATCACACTTTTCAGTCAGTATTATTTCAATAACTCTTTTTAAAAGGATCGATGTGGGCTTAAGATCATTCGATATCAGAAGTTCGATTTGAGATGAAAGCGTGGGTTTCTGGTACTATTAGCTGTCACGAGTGTAGCGTGTTTGTTTGCCAAATTAGGCTTTGAAGCAGAACGTTGTTTTGTATGTAAACTACAAAAAAAAAAAGAGGAAATCCGCTTTTACAAAATTCAGATTGGGTGAAGCTTTCAAAATGAAAAACATTGCTATTGAGTGTGTTCCCTAGTGAGCGTCGTTTCACTACCATCTCTGTTAAACTTGCTGGTATACTGTGTCACGGACATGACAGAAGAGACCATTTCACATAATCACCTCGGACTTAATATCATTGGGGTTTGTCTACGACAGACCCGTGTTGTTCGCAGTAGGTAGGAGTAAGTATAGGCCTTTATTCTATATTCAGTATAGCAAAATATCATTTTTATGACATGATATAGTTCAATGTTATAAACGTAGGTATTGATTGAGATGTGTGGGGACATACAGAATTAAGTTTATTCAACGTCTAATTCTGATGTAATATTATGAATGAGAGGATTTATTTCTAGATGGAGATATTATCATCGATTTTTGCGATTGTTTGTACATCATCATTATTGGTTTTAGCTGTAGGCTGCTGCTAGAGAACCCCTGCTCTACCGTATACACACAACCTTACAATATTCTAGTGCTATCCATGTATGATATATTTTAGATAGGCCTATAGTTCGAGTGACTTTACTCATGTTTTGCATGTCTGACTGTTTTATTGTCTGCCGGAAGCTTGCATGATTGTGTTATTTAATGCCTTTCCGTAGGTCCATGTCGACAACTCGACATTAATACTCTTTGATAAGTAAACATCGACAATTTCCTCTGATTGTATAGACCGGCTTATTCTTCTCACATCATTATTGGGTTTGGGATATTTTGGGATATGAAAGACAAGATGAAAATGAAAGTAGACGGTATAGTTAAAGGTATTTGACAGTACTAGGTTTATTATAAGAAGAAAAAAAGTAGTAGCCAGCAGTCATATGAGTTTGAACGTATCTACGTTATGCTTTTGGGAGTTTGACGAAAGTTAGCATGCATGTAATTGCTTTTATACCAAAACCGTGCCAACATTACTCGGAGCAAGATAATTGAATATTTGTAAAGATAATGGCCTAGGGACCCTAAAAACGTTGCACTAATCAGTAAAAACTGATGATAATAAAAATCTTTGCCAAGAAATTGTCTTGCAATAGAGTTATATTATTCTATTTCTTTATTATTGAATCCCCGTTTGCCTTCTAAAACTTGATACAAGTTGATAAGATAACTATCAGATATTGTTAGTTTCCTGCCTCTCACTGCACTGTCCATTTCATGTTGTAAATGCATATAGGCCTACATTAATTTATTCTTGACGAAATAAATCAAATCAGGAAGCAAATAAATTATGTGTATTTATAACGCCAGTATAGCTCATTCCTGCAGCTGCTTTGCTTGTATGCTTTTACACACAATATCTGTCTGAATCTTGATCCGATTCAAAAGACTGTTGAGATGTACTGTGCCCTTTTAATATACCTGTTTCCCAAAATTTAAAAAAGTAGATCGCAACAATATTGACCAACCTTTGGACCTGTTCATTTGACAACTCGCTGCACCTCATAGGTGTACACAAATTCAGTTTTCTTTATGTTCACGTGCAAGCGGAGAAAATTAAGTACCGATGCTTGTTCCGCTTTCATGATAATACTTACGAATGCATACCATGTAAGGTCATTGACAATAGTTCGTTAAACCAGGAGGAGTGGCTATACCAATTCCATTGTGAATAAGAAGATGTTTTTTCCGTTTAGTAGAAGTTAATAATGATACCTTTTCTGTTTCATTACAGGTGAAACATACACGGAATGGCTCATTTTGGTGATCACCAATGTGAAGGTAAAGAGTGCGATTCAAAGACCAATGTCTCATTCTGTATTAAGGAAAACCAGATGCTCTGCGAAACATGTGCTAAGGAGAAGCGACATTCCATCATCAGCAAAGACGATGGAGGTGAAAGCAAATGGTTGTGCAAGGAACACGACGGACGAATCAAATACTTCTGCCATACCCATCAAGAAATTGCATGTCAGTCATGTGCCACCATCAAGCATCAGGTACCTTGTAAGCTGAGTGATGTAAACAGCCTGGTGAGAGAGGAACGAGAACGGTTCTCAGGATATCTGCCAAAGTTGGAACTCTCAAAAGAGAAGGTTGATCAATATCGAAAGACGGTCGATTCGCATTCGGCATACGCTGCCTCTCTCCTCAGAGGAATCCAAAAGTATGTCCTTGAATCATTTGCAGAAGAGACACAAAAGGTTGAAGAGGAAAAATGGAAAATGGACGAAATTGCCAAAGAAGAGGTCGAGGAAAAGATTAAAGAGTTGCAGGACCAGCTTCAAGATCATCTGCAACAGAATCAAAAGAATGCCACCGCAAAGTATCTGGCAATCAAAGTTGAAGCAGACGCGCTCCTGTCGAAGTTAAAACAGTCGATTGAAGAGGTGTCTGTCATTCCGAAGAGGATGAGAGAAATAGCAAGGTGCAGATCCCAAGGCATTTCAGAGTTCAGAGAGAGGATTGAGATGATGCTTCAGAGTAATCAGCTACTGCTGGCGCAACGTCACCTAGCGACGGTGATTGAAGATCATGTGGTAGTGAACCTTGATTGCAGCGTCCTGGAAGAGCTGGATCAGATTGTTGAGAGGATCTCGTTTACAAGAGAAGGTGGGAGTAGGGTCGGTGAGCTAATAGGAACAGAAGGATCTTGGAAACTTTCTGGAACCATCGAACTTGGTACCGACATAAGACTCCCTCTGCTGGTAGGATCGGCGAATGATAAGGAGGTAGTGGTATCTGACATCATGAATAGGACATTGCACGTAATAAACCTCAAGACCAAGCAGGTAACACCGGTGATGCAATCGAGTAATCTTGGGTGCGTATCCGACTGCACAACGCTTGATGATAGTACCTGGGTATGTGGAAACTTCTCCAATGGCTCCGTCTGCTTCTTCAACAAATTCTGGAGGCATCGGCGTGAAGTCCGCCTCCAGGATCATCCAACAACATCGGGGGAGCCTGTATACCTGGATATCGACCCGGATGGTCGTATCCTCGCAATTCTGTACGGACAGCCGCTCATCTTCGTCGTCAATGAATCAGAAGGAATTGTGAGGACTATTACCTTGGCTCACTGCAAGACCATTCTTGACATCCATTCCTTAGATTCAGGGGACATCCTCGTGCAGTCGGGTATCAATAGATTCACCATCTTCGATGTGAAGTTTGAAGAGAAGAAAGTGATACAGCGCGCTCACTGGGAGACTGCTAGCTGTACCGTAGACAAGACAACGAACCTTCTCTACTTCACCTTCAAGGAACTTGGTAAGGAGTCCTACGCCATAGACATCTTATCTCCTGAAGGTGAGGTGTTCTCTGAGAGATGTGTCGAGTTTCCTGCATCTCATGTCACAGACACCACTCCTCGATGCCAATGCTTGAGTAATGGCAAGCTAGTACTCTGCAACGGAGGCCAGCTCTTCTTGTTCAAGAAGATCCTAGGTGTGAAAGACATCCGGGTACTGGATAGACTGTCAGCTGGTTCTCTTGTCCCTGTGAGATTCATCACGCTAGATGATACAGAGAGCATCACAACCGATATGTTCGTATGACCTGTTTGATGACCGTTCTTATCATGTATTCAATAGTATTGTGTTTTCAAAATAAGTTATATCAACCATGGTGACCATGGAACGGAGAACACTAATGTTAAAGGTTAGCAACAAAGATGTAAATCTATAGACTCGTATTGATTGTTCATTGCATGAAAAAGGCGTACACACAGTTGCTGACGTCTCTTACCGTAATATACAATTTACAGTTTCTCTGTTTTGTTATCAACATATAAAAAGAAAATATGAAATTCTAATAAAACCGTCACTGCTATAATATGACGTGATGGTTGCCCTGATATTTGTAATTTTATAGTTAATGGCAGAAAATAGGTCACTGATGTGGGTCCTGGAATGAGCCCCAGGTCCTTTCTTGCCAACTTGTTAGGTAATCTAATTAATCTTTCTAAGAGGCCTCTAGAACAATTCGATCAAACTGCGTCGTAGTCGAATTGTGGTATAACCATGCAGCGCATTATAAAATAGTTTAGAAATATCGCTTGCGAGATAAGGTTTGGCAGATCTTCGTTTTGTTTTTTGGGGCAGTATAATCGATGTGTTTTTGTACATTAGTCTCTCTTCTAGTATAACCCCAAGATGCTTACATTCTGTTACTCTTTTAATTTCATTCATGGATGCAGATTCTTTTGTTGCTATTTTCTTTTAATTTCTGTGCTATAATATCTTTTCTTTTTAATATTATGCGAAAAAAATAAATATATTCTATTGATGACCAATTCAAACATTCACGATAGTTGCTACACTGAGCATGTATACGGTTCACAAAATAACATGATCATGAATTATTTGAAAAAAAATACTTTGATCTATTTATATTTTGCTTTTAATTGCAGGTTACAGGTTCTGCGTGTAGAAGTTTCATTTTGTTAAGGTGTTCGGTGGTATACATGTATTTATTTGATTAAGTTTAAGTCATATTTCATTGTTATTGATTAACACTGAATATATATGATTCTGAAATATCAAACGGAATGGCTTTATTTTTTTTGAGTGATAGAAAAATATCAGGAAAACATTAAGCAAAATCAGATCCAAAATGTTTGAAGTTGTAATCAATGAAAAATGAAGTCTAAATTTGTGACGTATCTTTCTTGGTCCTCTCGCAGTACTTATGAACTGAAAAATCATAAATCACAAGTTTATTAGATCTTGATGAAGGAAAGGATTTGTTTCATGCAAGAGTTTTGTGAAAATACAAAACCCTAATTACATCTCGATTGCACATATGCCTGATCTTGAATGAAAAGAAAACAATACGTTGTGATTTTTAGTACAGAACGAAAGGGAGATGACCTCGAAATGTCAATTTGTTGGCAGTTTTTGTTTGATTGAATTCAACTTCAAAAACTCAATTTTTTTCTCTTCAAATTCTGCGCTTCTAAACCAAAGTGGATTAGTTTCTGGTAAAATGACAAGGAAATGATTTTCATCATAACATGATTAATTTATTGGTGTCAAATAATGAAAGTGTTTTGTTAATGTTTTACACGAAGTAATGTTTCCTGGAGTCTTTAGTGTTAACTATACGGGCAAGTTATATCAGAAAGTGTAAATTTATTTAAACATAAATCAATGAAGGTATACGAGCAGGAAGTTGAAAATGAGTTGTTTATTATCCGGTCGTGTGCTTATTGTTTTGAAAAGGAATACCATGGATACAAGATACTAGAGAGAAAAGAAGAGAGTAGGGGTAGAAATATAACGATAGTGGGATACATCGAATAGAGAAAGATATATATATATATATATATATATATATTCACGGAGACGGAGTGAAGGAGATGGAAATATGGTAATATGGGGACAGAGAGATAGTGAGAAAGAGACAGTGAGAGAGATGGAGAGAGAGAAAGGAAGAGAGAGAGCGAGGGAGAAAGGAAGAGAGAGAGAGAGAGAGAGAGAGAAAAGGGGGGGGGTGAGAATTAGCCATGATTGTGTGACTTCCAATATAAAAGACCGACTTCCATTTTAACTGCATGTATTTAAAGTAATTATTTTCCCTATTCTTGAAATGGTCATATGTAGACAATATCAATCAGATACACATGATTCATTTAAATACCCTTGTATTTCAAATGTTCATTAATTGTGTGTGGGCGAGGCTGAATACGATGACCAGGGTAATAATATACTTGTAACGCATTTAGAGGCAAGGTCGATGTATTAAGGGCTATGTAAACCCAGATTTGTAATATTATCATTAATATTAACGTAGTAGTTGTAGTCGTATAAGTCGTAGTAGAAGTAGTAGTAGTAGTAGTAGTAGTAGGCCTAAAAGTGGGTGTCCGCCGATACCACCGTATGCTGGACTCGAACCACGCGCGAGAGTCAGAGGTCGTTACGATCGCGTCACAACGCCTCATATTCCATCACAATTTGTGCATGCAGACAATGATTGAATACATTATACAAACTTGCGTTCAATTAGCAATATTTAAGTTTTATTGACTGAGGAAACACTACTTGCCATCAACACACTGCAATAAAATCCAACAAAATTATATGCAATATCAGGGTGCAATATGCTTAAAGCAAATAAGGAAAAGTGTTAAAACAAATTAACACATCAGATTTAGATTCTACATCATATTGTAAGACAGAAAAACATGGACAATTTTTTAAAAGGTAAAACATTAATAATGGCGAAAGGATACCTGGAAACAAAAGGAAAACCATTTCTGTTTTTGTTAGAAAAAAACAGTAATGTCCTCGGTTTGCAATGTTGTAATAACGTGACAAAATATTGATTAACAGAAACTATATACCATACATGAGTTGACGTACTGGCGGGAAAAATATTTCTTTCTTTTCCTTGTTTATGTCGTTTTTAAGGTGGGGACACGGCTCATTCAGGGAAAAAAATATGCGACACAAATATTACATTTGTCCCTTTCAATTTAGAATACAGCTATTTATACATGCTGGTAATGACGATGGGGACCTATCAATGTTCTCCCTTTATAGATTACGTTGGATTTCAATCACAATCTAATTTATTTTTATTTATCAGTCAATTTTGACAAATGATTAACATAAGAGCAGTTATAGGCCTGGATATTACCAAGGTATGCAGAATTGTAAGTTCTGTAGAAAATCTGAAATCTAGAAATAGAGTATGCACGTATATTCTGAACTGCGCCTCGCCAGTCAGAATTTCTTATGAAAGCATACAACACTATTGATAACATAACTTCTTCTTCATAATTGGGAATTTACCATCGCAATGAATAACTCTTACATACGATCACTGTACTCTGTTTACATCAAATACATAATACATTATAAGACTTTTAAACAATCGATCCAAATGTCAATTTCACTACTCACTAAAATAGGATGGATATTCAAACCTCAAAATTTGAAATTCTGCTCTTTTACCTGTACGTACTGTTCGTTTATCGGTTTAAGGATGAAACTTGATCAATCAATCTTAAGTATGTATGATCGTATCTTAAGGATCAATTATGATTGGCGCTTGTTTATTTTGCTGAAACAAAAGAATGCGATGTGGTGCAATAAGCGCGCACACACACACACACACACACAGACCATTCGCAAAGGTGAACTTACAGTATATGATAATTTAGGGTATAGCCATAGCATCCCATTTCTTCAGAATCATACCTTGGTGAAGATCAACCTCTCTGCTTCCCCTACTACTGTGCTTTCCTTTGCCCTTACTCCCCTTGCTATGCTTCCCTTTACTGCCTTTGCTATGTTTGTGACCATGGCTGTGACTGCCTTTGCTCTTACTCCCATGGCAAGCCTTCGAATAAGCGGGCGCAGGGCGCAAATTTGCGCTCATAAAACCACCAATTGCGCCCATAATCATCTAAAACTAGAAGGCAAGGCGCAAGTGTTTGCCGTGAAAATGCGCCCGTAAATTATTAAAACAGAAAAAATACACGAACGATTCGTAAAGGGCGCATTTTCACGGAAACACTTGCGCAGCAAACCGTTCGTGATTCAGAACCACGAACAGTTTAATGCCCCCATCGGTTATACTACATGCTACCGCACGTGCGTCCGTACCGTACGTTCATATCAAGCGATCACTGGTGTGCATGTGGCGCCTGCACGTAAAAATGTATCGAAGGACCAAGAAAGCAAATCGTCAAATGGAGAAATAAACAAGCATTCAAACAGCCATTAGAGATCTGTCGAGGTTTGTTTGTAGGTCTAGTTTATTATTTCATCTCAAATAGAATTTAGAATTCTCGTATTGATAAGTTTAGAACACCTACGATTTTCTCGATCGTAGTTACTCTCATTTCGCCAGCAGTCGACCTAGCCTTGTTTTGGCAAAAAGCTAGCCGGCCAGCT